>JAMKCH010003381.1:0-35909 GCA_023653785.1 Ophioderma brevispina | reverse complement strand
CAATTTCCGGTAAGACGGCCCAGATTGCAATGGAGGGCCAATGAGAGGAATTTGCGCGACAAAAAATAGTTGTTGGACGGCCGAGATGAACGAAAAACAATTTTCCGACAGGTACCATCGTTTTAGTTGGCTCTCATTGCTCTCGGCCAGTGTTTAGGGTTAACGACATTGCAACATATATTAGGCTATAAATATTACCTTTTTCTTGGCGGTCCAGTCGCGAACCACTGCCAACAAGTAGCTCAATATTATTTTCCTCATTAACCTTGAAGTGAGTTTCAGCTTGAGAATTCATTCAAAGTTTTCCATTCAGAAATGATGAATTCCAAACATCCAATTGGTTTTATTAAAATTATATAAAACATTACACATTGTGCATTTATTTATCCAAATTCTATGTTTATGTGATAGGATTATTTTTTTTTTTTTAAACGTAAAAAGATCATGAAATCAGTACTCCATGATGAAATGTAGCACTCAAAGAGTTTTAAAAGTACCCTACCTTGGCCTTTGTCATCAATAATAATGTGGAGCTGCCAGAAACCATGGTAACTACAAAAGCATAATACCACTTGACCTGAGGTTCACCTCCCAGGGCTGGGGCTCACCCCTGGATATCCCACTGCTGATACTAGGGGTGTAATTTAGAAAGCATCTGGTGGGGCTAGAATGGTGGATGTGGGAGGGGGGTTTATAAATTGATAGTTTTTTTATTTATGGGAGGGGAGGGGGGGCTGGGAAACAAAGTTACATGTTTGATTTAGTAACAATTATATTTTAGGGACAATTGATTTTTTTCTAATTAAAAAAAAGCAGCAGAAAGGACCAATTTAAGATAACAGTTACCGTAAGTCCATTAGAAATAAGGTTCCACATATCACTCTCGGCGATAATCGTCAAGAAATCGGCGAAGAACGAAGAAGAAGAAAACAAATTTCCGATGCGCGCACTGGGGAAAAAAAAGGGTAAAATCTAAAAATTATCACGAAAAATCTGTCAGCAAAATCAGGGATAATACTGTCTAAATTTATATGATAAAAAATCTAAATAAAAAGTCTATAAAGGCGGGTTAAAAACTGGTCTCGTAACAGTAGATTAGATCGTGATAACAAGACTTGTTTAAAATACTACGTGTTAAGGTCGATACATACAATTTCGGAACTGGTTTCACAACACGTCTGTATCAGTCGGAAGTTGCAAAACAGAATGGAGGACGATCGCACATGGCGGCGGTGAGTCACGGGTCACGGGTCAGAAGATTCTATTTTATAAAATAGGGGTGTTTTGGTCCTTGCATCTATCGGCGAGGATGCAATTCGTAGGTATGTCTCCAATTCAAGGTAAGCAGTCTAGTGAAAAAATAAACTGCAAAACTCAATTTTGAAAATTTGGGTCACTCTTCAAAAAAAAATGCGCTTGTTATGCTTTAATTAACAAGAATAACATGCAATACAAAAATACGGAGCTGACACTTCATTACGGAAAATAATATAATTGTGGTAAATCATATTTACAGAATAAAAGTGCAACACTATGGTGCACTATTTTGTAAAAATGACATAGGTGATGGATTTTCTTTCAGAACTAATCAAAAGCGTGTGGGGATGATTTATTATAAGGACCCACAATGTGTGTAGGAAGCGCACAGGGATATTTCCGAACTCAAACAAACCTAACAAACAAAAAAAATACACACAGGAACATGGTAGTGTAAAACAGACGGGGGGAGGGGAACGGGGGCAGGTTGCCACCCAGAGGCTTTGGCTCCTCCGGGAAATTTCAACTCCAACTAGGAAAATGTGCCTCAAAAGGGGGATTCTCCCCCTCTGAAGAGTTGACCAGGGGCTGTTGCGCACCTGCATAAACGCACACACACACAGACACACAACAACCCTTAGTTAAACACAATGTTCACCCTTTATCAAGTAGCCTCTTTAGCTATCTGGGCAAGTGAGTTAAAATGCAACTGTACATGTACCTGCAGTTTCAAAGATTTTGCATCTATTTAATCTGGAGCAGACAATACAGGCCATCAATGCCAGGAACACCTTTCAAGATTGCTTACACGAGTGAGGGTCATCTGATTTCCATGGGTGACCTCACATTGAATAAAATAAAGATTAAACCGCACAAACGCATCTCAGGTTATACGAGAGCAGTGAAGCAGTAGTTAGCTTAGCAGCCCCAATGTTTTAGTAAGGGAGGGGAGGAGCCGGGGGGGAGCTGGGCACTTCAATTCAGTAGGCGTCAGTCAGGAGTCACGCCAGCATGCGTTATTTTCGTGTACACGAAGAAAGCAATGCAATCACTGTGACCCCAATAGTGTTCAAAGACGCTCTGGAATGCGATTCCGAATTGAGGTCTAAATTATTGTTGCTGAATGTCGACCTACATACCTAGTCTAATATGATGTGTGAAAGGGGGGTGGGGTTGTGACAATAGCAACCCTGGTGTCACAAGTGACCATGATGAATTCATCAGATTGTTGTAGTTTGTTTTTTGTACAGAATAAAACTGCAGAATCATGCAGTTTATTCCATACAAGTCGACTGAAGTATCAGGGTCAATAGTGACCCAGGTGCTAATTGTCACAAACCCGTGAAAGGGTTAATTGGAGGTTAAAAACAAAGGATTAAAAGCAATGAATTTGAAGTGCATATTTTCCGATTGTCTATGACTGCAAATGAGGGAAATGGTTGCAAAACACCTACCCAAAAGTGACGGGAGGCTTGGCTTGGCCATGTGGCCCCTTGATAGGACGGTGTGCGTATATCCGTCCAAGTAATGTCCGGGGGGGGGGGGGGGGGCACTTGTATTCAAAGGTGGATGATGTGCTATGGTTGAACAGAAAACAACGTCAAAAAGGGTCTCTTTTTTCCAACAGCCAATATGTACGCGCGTATATTGATTAGCTAGGGGTCTGTGTCAAAAAAACAGCCAAAAAATGGAAAAAGGGGTATGTTTTTTTCGTAACCCCGAAATGTGATGTACGCGAGATCAAAATCATCAAAATATTGTAATTTGGAGTAAAGCAACACGGAGCAAACGCGGAGATAACAAGGGTCTATTACAAACACAATGCATTGCTTAACTGGTTTATGGTAGCAAAAACAGACAAAAATGTTGGTTAGGGTATGTTTTTTAGTCGGTGGAAATATTTTCAGGGTGCATTTCTTTTCGGAAGTCCTGTTCACGCATAATACCAACCTTTGAATACAAGTGCCCCCCGGAAATTTTTAATCCCAGTGAGTAGGATTAAAACTTACACAATTTCTCCTTCCTGGTCTCAGTGACTTTTGATGTGCTTTATGTGACAGTCGCCTGATTCTAGACCATGACACAGAACTTTTCATTAACTGTTCCATGGGAGTCTGACAAATGCGCTACTGCACTACAAACTTCTTGCGGTTACAAATTTAAAATCCTACCCTTCCAATTCTCACAGAGGAAACAGATCTATTAAATTATACTTGGCCTCACTCTGACTGAGCAGCAATGCCAAAGATCTTAAAAAGCAAGAAATTGTTCGGCACAATAGGCGGTACCGGGGAGGGGGGATGGTCAATACAGTCATCCCCCAAGGTTGGAATATGGAACTACATGCTCGATTACAAAACAATATTTCACACATCATAGGAGATTTCCACTTTGGTGATTGGGTGAGAGCGGTAATAACGTTTAATGCCCTGCATAGTAATCGATTTATGATCGCTTTTGGGGTAGGCATGTAGAAATAGGTAGACATGAGTGTGTTGTACAATGAGCATGGTTGCTATGGCTATTAATTCTCGAACAAATAAATATTGAAGCCCAAATAAGATATTGACTATAAACAACAACATGTTTTTTTCAGACTAGGAATGAGTGGAATTACAGCAACAAACATGCTTTCAAATATTTGTAGTTAAGTGCCACATTCAAAGCACACCCCTATTCTTAATGGAAATCCCATTTGATAACATCGATCGTCCTGTTTTTCCCCAAGTGTGAAGAAAACGAAAACAACAAGACGAAATTGAAAAGAGGATTTGGCCAGTGATTTTGGAGCAGGCCGGCGCGGAGGTCGCTTTGCGAAGCCCGGCCGCCGGGCCTGCCCTCGGGCCAAAAACACGGTTTACTCATGAAAATCCATGAGGAACCTTAAATGTTCAGACTGACAAAACTACAAAGCAAAGCCAAAGATGCTCACAATAAATTGTCGATTGAATGTTAGCACCAATAAACTCTTAGTTTGATATTTATTCCCGACTACGATAGTGTATTCTAGACTTGGTTGACGTACGCTTATCCGACCAGTCCTCGATGGAATCGCTAGGTGTATCTCAACTCTGTGTCAATCTAATTGTTCAACGAAAAACGACGTCTGTCTCACATTCATATCTCACAGAGAAAAGAAAAAAGCATCCAAGTACAATGAATCCTTTTGCCCCACTCTCGATAGTCATAAAAAAGGGGCCAACCTGGTATTAAGAGAGTTAGCTGATTGGTTTGACTTCCCGGCCAACAATGGCAAAAGTTCTTCAATCATAACTGAATGCATCATCTTCCAGTAAACGATTCTGTACAGGAAACTTTGTACCATGGTCACAAATTGGTTTTGTAATGCAACAAAGACCTAGGGTCTGCATGCAGCATGGCCAGGGATTGAACCCAATACCACACCCCGTCCGATATGCAAGAGTATCAATTAATTTAAAAATCTACTTTTATTGTAAAATATCGTATGGCCTAGGCCATGTAGGTATAGTACAACAAATACGATGATTGTGAACATGAATACCTTCCAGAGTAGTTTCATAGTATGGAATTTAAGGGCTGGAACGATTCCCAGATATAAAATGACATTTAAATATAGATTATTTATCTAGATGACATGCACAACAAGTTGCGGCTGGCCTGGGCTAGGCTACTAACTGTTTGGCCCATTGCGCTGGCCCTGGCTAGCTACCTACCTAACGGTTTGGCCCATTGTGGCCATGGGCATGGATAGGCTAGGCAAGAGCTCTTAGACTAGCTAGGCCCATATAAATAAAAACTACAACTAAATAAAGTCTAGGTTTATCATGAAGATTGTTTTATCAATCTGCGTTAAAATTTCCAATCCTTTTGTGAGAATGTTTCTCGTAACAAATATTTTTCTTCTACACTTGAGTATTGAACTCATTTTTTAAGATATCTCTGCCAGCTTTGGTAACATCAGTAGGGTGGTGGAGCGAGGAAAGCACTGGAACTGAAAGCTGCTTTTAAATACAAATGAAGGAGCGATTTGGTTTGTGAAACATGTGCAGTGAAGAACAGAGTCATGAAATTGCAAACGGTCGTCTCCTACAAATTTTCTGGAAGTTTACAAGTCACGAGTTTGGTCTCCGCGTGAACAAAGTTACAAACAATAAAGTCTTATAAAGTCTAGAGAGTTCACGGTGCAGTACTGAGCTAGACAAGTATAGTCTAGAACTTACAAAATGGAAAAATAAGACCGGAACGACTCACCTATTTGCGTCGTGGTTGTGTATCACCAGTGCACTCGCCCATTTTATGCCCGGTAAGGCAGAGTCGTCTGCTTCAAAAAATTCCAGGGTTCATCAAGGAGGCGCGAACTGACTTATTGTATTGTTACAAGAATGTAAAAAAAGCCAATTGAAGTGAAATAGTTCCGTTTTTTATCAACAAAACGAATCTGTAACTGTGACATTTGATTTAAAAACAGTATTGATAATTAATATGACTAACTTAATACGCCGAAATGTGAAAACATGTATTTTTCAGCAGTCAATATATTTTTTTTTTATTTAAAATATAAAAGAAGTTGAATATAACGGTCAACATGGCGACCTCCGTTGGTGTGCAAGTCGCTGGCGAATCTTTCTGGATTATTGCGAGAAATCATTGCCGTATCGTCTTATGGAGGTAAATTTTGAATTGTATTTTGGAAGTTATTTTTTCTTAGGCGGACGAAAAATGTGAAATGGAAATTGTATAGCTGAGAAACGCGATGTCGTACGGTGTTGGACAGCTCAGCAGTAGCAGAAAATGTAAACATGTCGAATTTTGCAGTTTGGTTGGGAGTGTGCCAGCGACCCGCGAGATTCTTATCATCATTCAGATCAGAGAAGATGTAAGGAGGCTTCCTTACATCTTCTCTGTTCAGATTGAGATTGAACAAAATATCGAATGTCAACATTTAAACAGGCAAAGTTTATAATAAACTTACGCATTATCTAGACTATGGATGATCAAAAACATTAAAAATAGGACTTTCAAATTTAAATTTTTTTTTACATTGTGAAGATACATTGTCATTGAACATACATAGGATCTGAGAGGTATTCTAGTCTCAGGCGGGGTCTCAGGTTAGGATTACCCATGTCATGAAAAAATTGATGTTTTCTGGATTATTTTGAAGTTGTATTAGTTGGAAAGAGTCAAATTTCCTTTAAAATGAGGGGTTGGCCTTGGGTTAGACTAGTATAAGCGAAGTTATAAGAAAAAAATGTCGTAAAATACCACTTATAACACTGTTTGTCTATGGTATGGGTTACATAAAAATGAGTGACCTTGTCGTGGCTTTGACTGTATTTAATGCACCTGTTTCACTAATAATCATGCATTCTTTTCCTGTTTGAAGGGCAGTTACACCTTGCCAAGCCAAACTAAGTGATCATCCAAGACTTTTGTTCCACGAAAGCCGAACGCCCGCACCGTACAAGTGACCACACCCGCATTTAATGCACCCCAAACCACACCCAATTTCACCATTTTTGTTGTAAAAAACAGAAATTTTACATTGAAATAACCATAAATAGACACTTTGAGTTTGAACACAATTTTATCAGAGGAACATACATGATTTATTTGTTAAATGCATCATTTCCCATTGATTTTGACTAAATAATAACATTTTTCTTGCCAAAATCACACATTTTTATAATTTATACATTTAGCACCCAATTTTGGGCCATTTTCCGCCCAAAATTGCAGAAAATTAGCCAAACGCTATCCTTTACACCCAAATGGTGAAATTTCGACACCCAAATCAAACATTAAACGTTTGTCATGCACAATGTTACCTAAACAGACCCATCTTTTACTTTTCCCTCTTTTAAAAATATTTTTATGCCCATGTCATGATATACTACCAGTCGCAAGGAGCGTAGCGACTTTATGACATCACTTCCATCGCTTAGTGGAAAAGCGACTGCCGATATTTAATCGATAAATCGCTAGCATACCCAAGCGACTGATTGCAAGCCAGTGACCACACCACTACCGGATCAAATCAGGTCTGAGCGCATAATGCATTGGTTCCAATCGTCATTTTGAGTACGCGCAGCCGAGCAGTTAGTGAACTTCCGGTGCGTGTATTTCAATGCAAGTTTCACGCTGGCAAAAGGCAAGGGAATTTAGTGTTGAGCTGTGCGCAAGTGACGCTTCAAGTCAGGGCAAATACCCGGATGCAGCAAATTTTATCACATGTAGGGGCCTACTCTGCCATAGGCCTATTTTTCTTTTTAAAATTCCGAAATTTTAAATGACTGTCATGAATAAGGCAAACACACAAATTTAAAACAACAAAAACGAACACAACAGTGTGAAAAACAATTAAGGACTGATTTTAAGGAGAGTGAGAGCTATAGATTCCCTACAGCTCTCCTAAGGCCTTGTAGGAGAGTGATTAAAAGCTCCCCTTGGGGAAGCTGCCTCTATCATGGTTAGCACTGGTATATGCCACGAAAAGCTCCCCTTTCCCCTTAAAGCCCCCCTGATTTGACCAGGGGAGCTTTTTTAACAAGCACCACCTTATTTTAAAAGCAGTCCCTGAATTGGCCTAAAAAAAAAGCAACCCGAAAGCAAAACAAAACAGCCCTCAAGAAATCCCCAAAAGCAACAAACATGTCAAACAACAAAAAGCAAACCAACAAACACTAAAAACAAAAGCCAAAAACGAAACAAAACACGAGTTTGTTTCCAGTAGGTCCCAAACAAATTTCAATGCGAAATGCATTTTTTATTAGAGGTGGGCTATAGAAGGGCACATTGTTTCCAATCACTTCGAACACAGGCTCGTTTGATGACTTTAATCACCCTGATCCCACTTTCAAAGAAAAACAAGAAAAAAGGTGCAACAACAGGGTGCCAATTGAAAAATCCAAAATGGCCGCCAAATTTGATTTTTTGACCATAACTCAATTATGTTTTTGTTTCAATTTGCTTAAATTTTGGTGGCAAACCCATGTTTGGGGTATTAGGAATCTTTCTATGCAACTTCATTTCACACAGCCTTTCGTTTCCTGAAAAAAATGCTTGCTGTTTTGCTTAAATTGCGTTTTGGGGGCTTTTCCCATAGAATGCGTATACGATTGAAAATGTGTTGGTAATTTAACATTCAAAAAGTTGAAGAGAGTTTTATATGACACCAATTTTTTTTTGCAGAAAATTTTACTTCGTGGCGTTTGCAGTTTTAAAACGGTATAGACTTTTTAAATGTCATAAAAAAATGCCCTCCATTGAAACCCACACGTAAGAAAGTTGGTGTTGACCCCTGTATATTCCTAAGGAGAGTGTTTTCATCAAATTTTAAATTGATGCCACAGGAAAATGTAAGCGTTACACAGCTATAATCTTAAGGAAATGATGAATCAACAATTCTGCTGATGGCTCACAGTTAAAATTAAAACTTTTGATTGATGTGTACTTTGGGAGAAGAAAGCGCCCCTAGCAGTCCCATTTTAAGCTTAAAACTGCAAATATCGAGAAAACGAAAATTGTGGTGAGATGAAAGTTGCTGCATTTAGGGATTAGAATTGATTCCTTGCAGGCACAAAACAGGGTATTGCCACAAAAAAGGAGCGTGAGATAAACAAAAGCTAATTCAAGTTTGTTCAAAATATGATTTTTTTGGCCAATTGGCAGCCATTTTGGATTTTTCCTTGGGGCACCTGTTTTCGAACTTTTTAATTTTTTTTCTTCAAAAAATGGGATAAGCATCATTAAAGTCATCATTCTAGCTGGGTTTCGAAGTGAATCTGAAAATATGACCCAAATATGACCCTCTATAGCCCACCTCTATTTGTATGATTGATTTTTTCTATAATGTATTATGAATGTATTTTTTTTTTTTAAATAAATGCTTTTCCCCAAGAGAGCCTCAAAGTAAGTCAAGACAGTCGCAAACCATATTTCATAAATCAACAGTAACAGAATTTGTCGGCAATGTGCATCACACACCCAATCTCCCTTCAATGTCAAATTTCCGGTCAAATTCGGCTTCTTTTCTCTGGTCTTTTCTATATCAGCTGATTTTTTATGACATTGTTTATTTACACTTGGTGGCAACACGCCCATGAAAATACTGTAGGCATTCGTGACACGTCGAACGTTTTATGTGACGAACACACTGCGTACCGCAGCAGGGCTACGGACTGTTTTGTAGTTCGCGCAATTTTGACCAATTGCGCCCGTGTTGCCAAGTGCGATGACTTCACGCGAGAGTCCATGCGAGTGTGTTTGAATTGGTCAAACAAAACTGCTGTTTGTCATCTCTGTGCCCTTAAAAATATTACTTGTAATTCATCCAATTTCTACTGAACGAAAGAGTTCTGGAGCGATTTTAACTATTTTTAGTGAGATTCCATTTCAATAGCATAACAAGATTTAAGGAAATCTGTCATAGAAACCTTGACCAAAATTAAAGCGCTTAAAGTTGAGTAACAAATTTTACTTGTGAGTGGGGCGCTCTGCGCCCCCACGCCCACGTAGCTACATCCCTGAATGGTGATCATGAAAAACTTTACTGTTTTA
Organism: Ophioderma brevispina; assembly: GCA_023653785.1. Taxonomy (NCBI): domain Eukaryota; kingdom Metazoa; phylum Echinodermata; class Ophiuroidea; order Amphilepidida; family Ophiodermatidae; genus Ophioderma; species Ophioderma brevispina. Next base: position 26,111 of record JAMKCH010003381.1, on the reverse strand, counting down.
GTAACCAAATTAGATGATTTTCGACTAATCTGCGAAAACATTTGTAAAGAAGAAACTGATTTGAGTAGGTAAAAGGTTGTCTAGATTTACAAAAAAGATGCCGACGTTCAGGACTGGGGACTTGGGATTTTTCAATTTTTTTAATGGCGTCCCCAAAATGCAGCCAAACATTTTAAAAATTCATATTTTGACCAGGCATATATATAAAATCAGTTTGTTGAAAAAAAGTGATCAATTCCAAACAAAAAACTGTGATGTATATATTTTCGGTTGCGAACACATACATGGCCTTTCCATGCTGCTAGCCCATTTTTCAAATCCAGATGGCGGCCAATATGGCTGCCAAATCTTTAGAAAATTACACAAAATAATGTAACTGCACAAAAAGCGAGCACTAATCATAGGAACTATTGATATGCCTTCATCGTACTTTCAAGTGATAGCCCTCATTGAATTGGACAAAATATCAGGGTACATGATTGATGATTTTATTTGGTTCTAATTCAACATACAATATATAAACATATCTAAAAACACACATAACAGAAAATAAATTGCACTTAAGGATCAGTATAGATGTATTACACAAAACAAGACAGTTGATATTTAACTCAGGATAAACCTCCTGGAAAGCCGGATTTCAGGCTTATTGCAATGAGGTCCTCAAAAGATAGCAAAAATAGCGTGGCAAAAATGGCCACAAGAAATATTACAAGATAAAAATATAAAAAAAATGAAAATATAGCACACGGCCTATAAACAATCTGGACATCATTGAAAGAAACCTGCGAATGCACTTTTAAAGCCTGAAATGTTGCCAATACTGTTAATGTTTGCAGGGAGTGAAGTCCACTCCCTAATTGCACTGAAAAGAAAAAAAAACGGAATCAGCAAGACTTTTCACTTTTGGCACAATGTAATTGTGAGCACTACCCCTCGTACTGTATCTATGAGTCAGGAAAGTTGTGAATTTCATGGAGACTATTGCACAGTGAGTTGTTGAATATTTTATGAACATGACACAGTTTTTTAAAAATGCAATTGCTTTTTAACCCTCATGAAATACGAGAAGCTAGCTGATCTTGACCGAGTGCACCCGGGGTCCCACGTCAAGTTAGCAGGGTAGGGAACTGGATTTTTTAAAAATGGCGTCCAAAAATGGCCGTCGTCGAACATGGAAAATTCAGAGAATAGGCATAAATGAGATTTAAGTGATACAAGTCCAGCTATGTGATATATTTTAACACATACGTGGCATTTCGCTGCCTGCTAGCATATTCCAAAAACCAAGATGGCGGCCCATATGGCTGCCAAGTCTTGGATATTTTACACAAAAGTAGATATAAATGCGAGAAAAGAAGCATGTGTCATTCGGAATAGTGATGACATTGCTATAGTGATTCCTCATTGAAATAATGGTACAAAGTAACAAAAACGTCCACATCACTTGTACCCGACTATCACTATGGGTCTCATTTGAACGATTGCATTTAGCCCGGCATGCATCCTCTCAGAAATTGCTTCGTTTTGAATTAGGAGGAGTGGCTTAACAGGTCCGTGTCCTAGGCCTGTACTCAGCCTGTCGATTGCTCACCTTCAACAGACTTGTCAAGGGTGTTATCGGCGTTCACAGGGGGGGGCAGGATGTCTCGGTACTATCTCTAGACGATGGTGCTGGTAGAGCCCCTCAATCACAGGTTCTAGGCCGTGTAGAGGAGGTTCCTGGTCCTAAACCAGGGTTGTCGTTTTGGCAGAGGGACTACTTGCCAGTCTCATTGGAATGGATTTTCCCCGCTGCAGCCACTGCCACCCCTGCGTGCCACCAGTGTCCCTTGGGTTCACGTGCCTTCGGCGTTGGCCGCAACCCAGTAGGTGGAAACTCGTCCACACAACTTGGATGTGTCGGACCCCTCAGAAGTTAGTGTCCTCCCTGACACAGCACAGGAAGCGGATGGTGAGCCCACCTAAGGTCCAACAAAGTGTTGGTCCAAGCTCAATTCAATTTTCAATTCAAATTTATGCGATACACCTATCATAGTGAAGAAGGATATTAGGAATAAAATTGAGTAGTGGCTGCCGGCTCAGCCGGTATCCACTACGATATAAAAATATGGGACCTTCATCATATGACACGATCTTAGCTAGGCAAAACAACAAATCCTATCTTTTATTTCTATTCTTATTTATTTTGGTGTTTTAATCACCGAAAATATTTTTATTTCAAGATATTAGTTAAGGCAAAATTATTCCCCCGCTGTCAAAAAATTGAACCTAACCGTACTGCCTGCGTGCACTGCGTAACCTATACACGCGCGCGTAAACACTTGTGCGACAACGCACTATCTAATATCCTCTCATATAAGATAGGCAACACCATGATATGCGTGTTTGCTTACTAAACCCGCCACTGAATAAGAAGATATAATAAAATAAAGTATTCAATTGTAGACTGTGCAAGATGAACTGGTGGTGTAGGTATATTGATATGATATGCTAGGACCAGCAAATGGGACAACCCGATAGGGCTATGGTTTTATTGCTGGCCCTGTAATCCATACAAGTAAAATATACTCCAGATTACAAAATGATACAACACAGCTGTTTTTAACGTGCAAAACGAGAATAAAACAAAAAATATCAACGGGGACACACTCCTGAACGACCAAGTTGGAGCACCTATGCTCCCAACTACATCCTGTGAAAATCTGGTGAGACTTCATCCCCCCCCGCGGGCAAAATATGATTTTACATCAAATCTAATTATACACGGCTTTCTATGGGATATAAGAATAAGAGGGCCGCTACAACATACAAACAGACCCTATAGTCCTACATGGCAAGATTCTACAGATGGATATTATGATTTTGCAGAGGTATTAGCTCGTGTATATCCCTACTTATAACAGTTTGTCAAATTGTGTCGCCATTGCTTAAAATTGCTCTAAAATAAAAGAGAAGATTTACGGTGTCAAAAGCTGGTGGAAAGTGTATCAAATGGATTATTACATAGGTAAATATACAATAACAAAAAACAGAGCACAAACAAACAAAAACAAACAATATATCTAAGCTACAAAGACTAAAGGGAATACGATTACGGGAATTTGGACAAGAAGGAGAGATCTTCAACATGCTTGCTGATGTATTGTAATAATATTTCATAATGAGGGCGCATAGAATAAGAATGAGGTAGAGGTGAAGAAATGTAAGGAATATAGATAGAATGGGATGAAGAAAAGGGGAGAGAAATAAGGACTTGGGGAAGATTTAAAAAGATGGTACTGGTTGATGAAAAGTTTTTTCAGTTGAGCTTTAAAAGTTTTTTGTTTGCAATTGTTGTGATGGTTCTGGAAGATCACTCCAAATTTTTGCGCCGTGATACTGAATAAATCTTGCTTTTTCAGAGGAAGATTTTTGGGAGGGAGATGAAGTTTATCGGCTTTCTTGGTGTTATAGCTGTGGATTCGTCTGGTTGTGGTAAAGTAATTGCTGAGCTCGGAGGTAATGATTGTTGTGATAGTTCAAACTGAAGAGCGCTGTTTTGAATTGGTGAGTGCTCATAATTTAATTGTTTCAGGTGAGGACTAATGGTCAAAGTGGGGTTTTGGGGGGTTGGAGTTTTTTGTGATAGTGCCGAATGGCCCATTTCGGTGGGATATGTTTAGTTTGGTGATCCGTGAAGCTCTCTGTTTAAGCTTGCACCTATCAACGTGGTCACTGTGTGGGCTATCTTTCTGGCAATGAAGCACTGCGTCACTCTGACTAGAGAGAACTTGATCCTGGTCCGATGCGTTCACACATGACGGTATGACCTACCAGACGAGAGGGGAGAAGGATCCCCTATATGCAAGGCGACAGCAAACGCCTAATTATGGGAGTCCAAGGCCCCGGGCGTGGGTCGGGATAAAATGTGACGGATTGGTCAGGGATCATTACTACGCATTTCCCCATTGCGTGACATCGTAGGAGCCCTTCGTTATGCTCTAAGGTACCACTTTAGTGTCCCTAACCGGGCACCAGGGAGGAATTGAAGGATTTTCTGACCATCGTTCGGCTGAGCCAGTCCGGGAGAAATATTGGGCATAGCATAAAAGACAATGTATAGTTCTTTGTGACTAAAACCCGCTCAGTGTGAGGTGGACACGCCATCCTTGGACCACGCAAGTGGGGCCTAGTCAGTGGACAAGCCATGTATTTCGGAACCCCGAGAAATGCCTTTCCTAGACAGACGAAGGACCACTAGGCCTTTCTAGTGGCTCAAATTCTCAGATGCTAAGAACTGGAGCAATAGTGGAAGGGTCCCACTCCAGAATGAAGTGAACAAACCAGGTGACATATACCGTAAACATGCGCTTCAGCAGATTCGCGAGGATCTGGCTATTAGATACAACTGTGCCATCTCTGAAGACCCGATGGAGCGGCCCCATAGCGGTGACGAGCGGTAACACTTGACTCTTTGGACGCCCAAGCCCTCGTGAAAGATTTCTTTTAGGAAATCTCGATCTGCCATAAGATGCCAGACAGCGGATCATCTCTCAATTTGCACACCATCTATAGAAACCGCAATTACATCGTCATCCGTAGCGCACGCTCAACAAAAACATCACAAAATAGGTTGGGTCGGCGTCTTGGTTAGGTCCCGTGATGTGCGCGCTCACACCTCAGATTGGACATTTTGACAAAGGCTCTCGATTCAGGGATATCCTGGGGTCCGTTCGCCAAACTCATGAGTTAAACACTGCGTGTTTACTAACTCATGGTATGTCCTAACATAATAGACCTTTAAATACCGTTTACACAGTGCTTTGGGCAAATTTGTGCACTCAGGCATGACCATAGTATGCACGTAGATTTACGACTGGGTTTCGTGAATGGACCCCAGGACACCTAATAGGAGGAGATTCGAATCCAAAGGTTCAGAGAGTTTAATCTCCGAGAGAGAGAGAGGAGCAGAGAGGATTATTGCTACTTTAGCAAGTGGGCTGGTAGATTTAGACTGGAGCCCAATCTCTCGTGCGGAGGAGGGGATTACTCTAGTAATGGTGTATACCTTCCCTTTCCTTTTCAACTTGGTGAGACTACCAAGGGATTACTGTGCACAAGTAAGGTACAGAGGGTCACTATAAGAGTGTAGTGTCTTTCCTTCTCAGAAGTCAGAGGGGGTACATTAGCATTTGAAAACCTACCTCATGACCAACAACCCACTCAGAATGCATTTCTCATCCACAAGGTATCGGGAAGTTGTAATATTTGTGCAAATTGGAGAAACAATTTGGGGGTTAGATGTTTTTCCGCGTGTATTGGCACGTTGATCCACCGAAATGTTTAATGTGGTATAGAGGTTTCTGGTCAGGCCCAAATGAGACCTTTCTTGACGTTTGCTTGCCTAGTGTCGGCCTAGCCTGCCCTAGCTATCCTAGCCCTAGGTAGCTATCCTATGTCTTTAGGTACTTTTCCGTTCATAAATGCAGCCAAATTTCTTCTAACCCTCTCTAACTACGACGTAAGAGGGTATCGTCGCAATCAGGCTGCTGCATTTGATAGGTCTCAGTCTAGGCTGACATGTCATATTAAGAAAGATGAAATACTATATTTCTCATTTACCATTTGCAGTTATCTGCACGTGGTTGTTGTCTATGTAACTTTGATGGCTCTCATTCCGCTCGATTGAACTTGACTGTAAAATTGGCAACTGCGCACAGCATCACGCTCTTCAATAACTTCGAAATGAAAATTCCAGACTTAGACTTACGACGCATAATTTTCAAGACAGGAAAGACATAGAAAGTAAGAACACAAGGGCTATTTGGCAATGTTTATAGATTTTAGCAACCATACAGGGTGTCTGAAAGAACGTTACCCTCCCGAAACAGCCATTTTTACTTAATCACTTCTTATCCGTGGTTTAGCTTTATATTATGAACATATGTACCTTTTTAACATTTGGTGAAAACAAGAAAGAAATGGTGAAAAAAATAACAAGAATTGACTATTGCCCAAAAATGATGCAAACCTACTTTGTCCACGGCTGCATTAGTAAGGGAAACCATGGATGCAAATTTCTCCACCATACAAAATGTTAAGACCCTCCTGGCCAATTATACTCTCAAATTGCAAGGTTCCTTGCTGGTTCTAGAGTTCAGTTTATTGTTCAATTCTCTACGCACTGCAGCAATATTTACGGCTGATTGTCCTGTTTCTTTGGAATGATCATTCTCTCTCCAGCACCTTTTTTAGAGGGCTAGCCTGTTTCCAGAATTTTTCCCTGTGCCCTTGATTGCCCATCTTACTGGGAAACCCTACTTTGAGTGAAAACTTTACCCCTTCACGATGAATGAGAGTCCTTACCCAAGACGGTCATAGAATAATGCCATTTAGGAGTCACGCACCATTGCCATTATTTGAAAGTGCGCTTAACCAATGCATATTTATTAATGATAGGAAGACGGGTGAAGGGATTTAGGTCACTTCATTCTGAGAACCAATTAAGTGCATGTTTCAATTGCTTTTTAAGCATTACATGTGAACAAATTTAATTAAATGCTGAGGAGTACGTGTGCGCAAATCCATAAGATTGCAATGTACATGTATCTCTGCTATTGCAAGCCGTGACAAATTAGGTTTGCCTCATTTTTAGTGAAATAGTCATTGTTTGGTTTATTTTGCACCGTTGTCTTTCTTGTTTCACCATATTTAAAGAGTCATATGTTTCATAATATATAAGCTACACCAAGGAAAGAAGTTTGATTAAGTATAGCAAAAATGGCCGTTTCTGGAGGGTAACGTTCTTTCTGAGACACCCTATATAGGCTGTTATCGCGATTTCAAAGTAATACTAACAACATATACGGTAATTATTTGTTAATAATGTCAAGCTTGATATATATCGCCCTTTTATAGGAGTGCCTGCTCTCTTGTGAAATTTAATGCAGTTGCAGCAATTTCCAATAATTTGACAGCCATATTGGTCGCCATCTTGGTTTGGAACATGCTCGCAGCATGGAAATGTCATGTATGTGTTTGTAATAACTGAAAGTACATATATCACACTTTGTTTGGAACTTGTATCACTTTTTAAAACTGATTTATGCCTATTCTATGAATTTTATCATGTTCGGCGGCCATTATTGTGGACGCCATTTTGAAAAAAAATCCAAGTTCCCCACCCTGCACCCTGTACTCATATTCAATGAGGACTATCACTTGGAATTACTAAGAAAGCCTATCACTAATTCCTATGATAGGTGCTCTCTTTTTCGTAGTTATCTCATTTTGTGTAAATTTCTAAGGATTGGCAGCCATATTGGCCGCCATCTTGGATTTGGAAAATGCTAGCAGCATGGAAAGGCCATGTATGTGTTCGCAATAACTGAAAATATATCACAGTTTGTTTGGAACTTGTATCACCTCTTTCGACTGATTTATGTCTTTTCTATAAATTTTACCATGTTTGGCGGCCATTTTGGACGCCATTTTGAAAAAAATCCAAGTTCCCCAGCCTGCACCGGCGGGATCTTTTTTTTGGTAAATCTAGACGCCTTTACCTACTCAAATCAGTTGAAAACAGATTCTTTACAATTTTTTCGCAGATGAATCAGATATTTGGGTTACTATGTGTGTAAATGAGAGTGAAGATACGATTTTACCAGGCTTTTCATGGGGACTGTGCAGGGGCGGATCAAGGATTTCTCAATAGGGGGGCTATGCCCACAAACAGGATATTATTCGCATTATTCTACGTTACATATCTACACGGCGCCCCTGACGCCCTGAATCATCATTCTTCGAGATCTACAAGGCACCCTGTGCGTAATTAAATGCATTTTTATAGATCTACAGTGCATCCGGCGCCCTGTGTGGCGGCCCTTTGCTCTGCAAAAAATATGGGGGGGCACCCCCTCTAAGTCCGTCCCTCCTGTGTGACTATTGACCATGAACAACAACCTTGGCTGATTTATACAGGGACCTTAATAATTTAAACTGAAACCTCTTTACTTTCAAAGTTGTACAATTTAGTATCAAAACCATTTTTATTCAAAATATGAGCTAACCAAAACGTGAACCAACAGATAAAGCGAAGATAGCATCTTTTTGATGTACATTTCAGGTCTACACAACATGTTGGGGCTGTGCAGCAAGCATTTTATTTTTCTGCAGACTACCCAGGGATGCCCAAGAAGCCATTTGGAAGCTATTTACTCTATGTTAATGATATAAGGCCTAAGGTGGTTGCAGAAAATCCTCGTAAGTACAGTTCACTAAGTCGTCTTCTCCATTCAGCTGTAACTTAGATGGGACGTCGCATCATTTCTGAAGAATTTAGGGAAAAAGCTTTGTCTTTGCAAAGGCAAAAGAAAATCTGTGACACCTACCTATCTCTTATCCCCCATGCTGGGCACTACCACCTATTATACAATCTGTCTGATTGGCTCATTACATGACACAACATGACACAGCCATCTAAGTAATCAATCAAAATGGTTCTCTATCTCTTTGTAAACCTTACCACCATTCTTACAGTATTTCTGACAAATTTGCTCATAAAGATACTGGCTTTCAAGTAACCAATCAAAATAGGGCTTACTGCTTAGATGCTGATAGATAGGCCGGTAGAAGAGAAGGTATAGTGTTCTTCCCACAATGCAACCAGTGTAATAATTGTATTGGAAAAAATGCATTGTGGGAACTGGGAAGAGCACTATATACCTCCTCTTGGCCGGTAGTGCCTAGGGGGTTAAGCCTAGATGAAATTTATTTACACAATTTTAGAAGACATGCTCAAAAAGCTAAATCATTAAATGAATGATTTGATTTACAGATTTACGACAGTCAGACATTGTGAAAAAGATTGCGGCTATGTGGAATGAGCTTCCAGAAGAAGAAAAAAAGGTATTTAAGAAAAAAGAAACAAAAGTTGAGACATCTTCTTGTTGTGTCTAGTAATAGGCCTATCAATATTTAACAATATTAGTTAGTAGCAGTAGTAACACCAAAGTTTTAAATCCAGTTTTGTCCCTGCTAACGGGGCCGGGTGGCCGGATTCACCTCACATTCACAGTAATACTGCTGATGTGTGAGGATTTATTGAAGCGAAAGGTAATTGACTGGATGCCCTTCCTGACATCAATGTGCTGGATGGCCGCCGTTAACTCTCCAGAGCCGATGCCCTTGTAGGTAGATCTTCTTTTTAGTTCTACCAGGGTAACCAGCTACCCTCCTCATCGGATTTCCTTGGAAACCCAATGGGGTGACAGTTTAGCCGGCGACAACTCAGCCCTGGGACATGTAGTACAATACAAAACAAAAAATCAAACCACCAAAAAACAAATAAATAATTCAATAAATTTTTTTTAAATCGTGGTTCAACATGTTAGATATGAAAGGTGAAAAGGACCAAGGAATATAGCACATGTTGGTAGCAAAATAGAAATGTAGGATGATTGTGATGCTTCAGTATCAGTACTGTGCAGATGACAGGAAGGGATTCAGGCTAGAACATACATTAACTTTTGACCAAAATTGTTGTTTGCAGTCAATATTTCAGTAGGTAAAGAAACAAATGGTCAGAAACACAGGCTTAAAAATACAAAATGTTTACTTTATCTAAAGGTACAACAAGGATTTGTGCACCCCAAATATTGGTCATAATAGTAATTGTCCCCGCCGAACGCCTTGTATATGATTAGGCCCCTCAATAGATTTCTTACCTTTGGATTTAGCTACAGAAAATGTATTCAAGATAGAAAAAAAGGCCAATTTTGATTTGCTTATATTTCAATATTAAAAATAGGCTGAATTTTGTATTTGCTCCTTTTTTTTTTTTTAAATTTCAAAAATTTGTGTCCCAAAGAAAAAGTTCTCGGCTTAATCCTTGCAGATGGGAATATTTTTGATGGAAACAGCTTACCATTGTGCCACAAAATCAGAATTGTCCCATATTAGGGAACCTGCCATGTGAAGTCTCTAGTTGCACCTTTTAACAAGCCGCCAAACTAGACGTGGACTGTCAGTTTTTCTTGTTGATTGACATGTCAGACGGGACAAACAACCCACCCACCTGTCCATATTAAAAGTGCAACACGAGATTCAAGTCATCAATATTTTCTGTGATAGGTAGTGATCTTCATGATAGATTAGACATGCAATAGATTCCCTAGCTTTTATTGGCTACAGAACTAACATAAAATGAAAACAAAAACATACTTCTGCTTATATTTCAAGAAAACATAGGCTATTTGCTCCTATAGAAATAAGAAAGTTCACAAGTTTTGTACCATTAAAAAAAGTTTCATCTTGATCTTTAGATGGGGATAATTTGATAGAAAGATGTAGAAAGCTTACCACCAGTGCAAAAATTAGAATTTTCACATTTTTAGAGGACGGCCTGTTATTGAATGGAAATCTTTCGTTGCACCTTTAAATATAGCCTGATGTTACGCGTTACTCGGTTTGGACAATACAACAGGTAGACTTAGACAGAAAAATCCAGAAAAGTAATAAAAAAACAAAAAAAATGATTTTTATTGAAAATAAACCGAGCAATAAGATAAAGAAACCAAAATCTATCAAGTCTGCGCTTACCACTTCTGTCTGTATTATACTATTAGATAGTATGTTAGCCAACTTTTAACAACAGTAAAACGTTGAATGATTACTTTTGATATTTTCCTTTCACCAATAGAACTACAAATTACTTCAACAACAAAATGCTAAAAGATACCATGAGGAAATGCAAGATTTTAAGGCCAGTTTTTCAAAAGAAGAATGGAAAGAAATGCAGGATGAGAGGAAGGAAAAACTGACCAAGAAAGTTCAAATGAGGAAAAAAAAGGCACGAAAACAGGTGAGATTTTTGTAAAAGGCTTGCACTTTAGGAATTTCCACTGGACCTGCTCCCATCAACATAAACTAGCACTCAAAAGTATTTGTGTACACGTAACCTACAGAGTACTCACTATATAACATTAACAAGTAAAATACTGATAAAATCAACAAAATTGCTGTTTGAATATATCCATTACTCTTTTCTAGTCAGAAAATTCATGTTTCTTATGTAGATTAATCATTGTGACCCCTCAAGTTTGACATTTTATCCAGGAAATCCAAAATCTTGTACACTTTTGCTGCACTGATTTCCTCATGAATGGGAAATTTAAGCTTGCTGGAAATAAGCTTTGCAAATCAGCGACTCTGTTCTTTATGATAGCAGAAACACATGCGCATAATTTGAACTTGGCTTGGCAGTCCTCAGAAGGATCCATATTGGTTTAAATCTGCCTTTGTTTTTTCGTCACATTTTGCATTTTGCTGATATTTGTAAGTTTTTCAGGATACGGTTTGACTAGGCAAATTGTTCCAATACAGTCAAGAACCAGTGAAACATTGCTTGGATCCACACTCAGCAGCTTTATTACTTGCAGTGATCTTTTTATTTGTATGGCGAACCAAATTTCTAATTTTTCATGTTCATTATGCTCACATTTAAGTAAATAAAGTAATCCAGAACTGGTTTACTTACAGCCAAATTTCCAATTCAATATTCTAAAACACTCTTTCTTTAAAAAGGGTCTAAATAGTAACTCCTTCAAATGGAAAGAATGTTAAGCCCTATTTACATGTACAGAGAGTTGATACAATACATGCAAGTGCAATACGTCATCCAAATAGTAGGGTGAAAAAACTTGAATACTGGGATGCCAGTTTTCCTGAAATGTAAGGAATTCCTTCCCTTTGTTAGTCAAAATTTCCACACTTTTATATATTTTCAGCCCGTTTTGGGATCATTTGTGATGTGATCTGGGAAAACCTGCCACATGTCGCACAGGACGGTTTTGAAAAAATAAAGAAAATAGCTTAAAATCTGATATATTGTACTTTGTTTTTTGTCAGATTGTATAAAGCATAACTTTTAACGTGTGTATCAAAGAAAAAAGAAGTAAACAGTTATGGAAACTTAATATTTCAAACTCTGCAGTGATAGTAAAAACTCATAATATAAATTTCCCACCAGGTGGCGGGTTTTCCCAGATCGCATCACATTTTAGCCTAATTCGCGCACTTTTTCCTTCCCACATGCAATATGCCACTGGCATCCCTGTTGAATAAATTAATCTACCCTGATGCTATTTGGATGATAATTAACTGATTGAAGCTGTGCCAAATAGCTGCAACCCAGAGGGTGTTTTGAACCAATCCCATAATGCATTGTAATGTGCCTATACTGTACTGTACTAAACATATGTCAGTACTTAGGGGATAAAATATGTTCCACACTTTTAAGAACCACAGGATATTTCATGATCATGCTGAAAATTCCTTAAGTGCTAACGCTTTGTGGGCTAAAATGAGCATAAAAGTCAGGGTTTTTATGTGTTAAGAATAGGATTTTTGTGGGATCACATGACCTTATTGGGGTGAAATTTCCCAAAAGTGGTGCATTGTGGGATTGACTCAATACACCCTCTGGTTGCAACCTAGAGCAGAGAATGAGACATGATTCAGGGGGATCTTTTCAGTCTTTTTCTGAGATGTGAACGCATCATTTTATGTGATTTCTTCTCAATCCTCGTTCACAGTTACTAGAAGAATTAGGCCGACCAAAGCGTCCAGCAGGTCCTGTGGCAATTTTTGCCAAAGAAAGGCCCCCCCGCCCACCCACATGTACTCATACCAGAAGCAGCAGTAAGTAATAATGTCAGTGTTACTGGGAATATAAAAAAGTCATGTTATTTACATTTTTGTATCATCTGCAAGAGGGTATTCTTTAATAGTGTGTGTCTTTGGTAAAGATGCTAACCCTAAGTATAATTGCCTGCAGTTTTCCACATACTTGTGCACATTTTCATGGTACTTGGATGTTATGGTCCTTGGGTAGTATCCATCAAGTTAGCCCTTTAACAGTGGGGTCAAAGGTCATCTAGAGGTCATTATTAGAAGTCATGGCCCAAAGAGTGTCCGCATTATGAAATTGCTTGGTGTATGTTGATGAATATTCATTACCCATGAATTCACAAAACTCACCAAGAGTCGACACTTGGAGGAACGCTGTATTTAAATTTTATTTTTAAGTGCACTAAAGGTGTATTTCATACTCTTTCACTTTCTTTGTTTTTTGGGGTTTATACACTTTTGGTTAAAATGTTGTCTAGCTTTTTAGTGCAGTGATGGTTCAAGTTCATTCACAGGTAACTTGGGGTCATTCTATAGCTGTACGCTTATGGCCATGCGTCTCAAGGTGGGCACCTCTTTTGGCTGGAGTTGTGACATTTTTCTTAAAACATGACATTATTCTGGTTGTTTTGATATGAAGATGGATACCTACACCCTTCATGTTGGTCCCATTTGAAAGCCTGATCTTTCCTCTTTCATTTGACACCAAACTCGGGTTTCTCCAATGATTATAATTTTGTAATTAATTATGCTAACGAGCATGCAGAGTGGAGGATGTGGGGACACGGATGTGGGGACATGCTACCATATAAAGTCTATGGGAAAACTCAAGTTTGCTGAGCAAAATTATGAAAAATATTATTTTTAATTATTATTTATTTCATGTAGCATGGATATCTTTTTATGTAAACTTAATCTTGAACATTGCAGCCATTAAAAACATGGGAAAAGGTAATGATCTAACTTGCATAAGTAGACTTAATAAGCAAAATAACGAGCTGCAAAATGGTTTCCCATAGACCTCTGTGTAAAATATAGCATACACTAATATTTTGTAAACTGATACTATATGGCCAAAATCATCAAAACAAAAGATTCAAATGTATGGCATCATCAAGTTAGTACATATGTGTACTTCAGTTTAAAGCAAAGGAATGAACTAATTAACAGTAGTTAAATAAAATTTTGCATTAATTAGCGTTTTTGATCACGAAGGTTATTTAAGTCACCTGTACACAACACGTAAGGATTCACTAACACCCTATACAAACTATATATTGTTTCGAAAGCTCTTTTAGTGGTCTTTTCAATTTTGTATCCCATAGCTCAGTTTCCTTCTGAAAAGGCAATTAAAATTTACAGGGCAACCCCCTTTTTTATAGACATTTACTTTTTTATTACACCCTGTATATCTACTTGTACACCTTGAATATTGAGTTTGTGTTGATGCGCATTGTAAGCCTTATTTTATAGCTTTCCAAAAATGTATGCTTTTGTACAGTTTATGATGTGTGCAAGACCAAGTTTTTTGTACAAAACTTGGAAATTGATGATTCTCCACTACAAATCTTGTTCATCACAAAGAGGTGTCCCACCTTGAAGAACACATGCCTTATTCTGTGACCACATACGGATGACTATTTTGACTGCTTTCCCATTTAAAAAAAAATTTTTTTGCTCTCCCATTCACATTCTTATCTCACAACATTTGTGCCAATTAAGTTGACTTGCAGTGGCCATTTGGACACCTAGATGTTAAAACCTATATCAGGAAGTATGAAAACTTGATTTTTGTTTACTTCCTGATGAACTTCATCATAATGAAATTATAATGGGCAGTTTTCTTTATAAAATAATGGTAGCCATTTTGAATGGGCAGTGCATGCGAATTACATGCGGCCTTTTTGGTGTGGAACCATCCTAATCTAGTAGGACACCTCTTCATTGGTAAACTATAGAGAAAATTATTCACTGATTGGGTGCAATGACCCAAAATCTGTGATCTCAGCTTAAGAGCTAATTAGTAGGGATGTCCAATGGCACTCCAAATTGGTAATTCTCCACAAGGCATAAACTTTGAACAATTCTTGGCAATTTCTAAATTCAGAAAATATTTTTGTAGGCTAGGGGAAGGTTATAGCTTTATATTTGAACCGTTTAGCTATCATCTGTGTAAAAATTAATTCATAACAAAAAAATAAGTCTAAATTAGACATTATAAAGTCCCTGTTTTCCTCTCTGGCACAAAAATTGTGCCCAGTGGACCCACCATCATTTAAAGACACTGTTAACCTTAATGTAACAATCTTTGAATCAAAATTGACGGTTTGATCTTCACAACTTACTGACATTGCCAACCCTTTTAGAAAGAAGATGATCTAAAGATCATGTCTGAGGGGGCACTTTTCCATTTAATCCTCCTTTTGAAAAACCAAATAAGCATTTTACAGTAAATATCCATTTTCTGTCTTTCGAGAGACATCATGAAAAATTCCAAGCAAAATCAGAAAAGTGCTTTGTATATTCAAATCTTTAAATTATTATCTATAACTTTCAGTGAAAATTTTTTCACAGCATGTTAGGATCACACCGGGATGTAAATTGCAATTCAGTGTTTTCCGCATAACTTAATTAGTCATTTTGTTCAGAGATACACTGTACTTAAGGAAACTCAATGTGCCTATTGCATATTTGCAGGTAACCCACGTATGTTTGCACCATGTCAGTTTGCTATCACATTACACTGCCAATTTTCATTTAAATAGTCAATTGTTTTGCCAGTATGTCCGTTACACATATTAATTAGGATATTTTCTACCATAGGCCCTGTACTAAAAGGGAAATCAAAAAAAGCATCTCATTTGCAGATTTCTATCCAGTGCAGTTTGTAACCACCTGAATGGATTCAGCTAACATAGTTACTGAATGTTTTAATCTTCTCTGTAAATAAAGTCACTAATGAAGCTTGATATCATCTTTGCATATTAAATAGCTGGACTTTGTCATTTTTCTGAAGCAATAAGCTGGCCCATTTGGTAAAATTGAACAAGATAACCTGTGTTGGTCAGGCCAAAATCAGAATTATAATGGCCTGCAACAAGGCGCACTAGTTTTGGTTTTTAAAAACTGATTGTCCAGCACTGTAGAAGGGAAATTTATTTTCAAAAGATGTTCAGTTTCCTCATTTATAAATTAGCATTTTTTTTTCCTTTTCACACAACCCTAAATATGCATGTTAGTCACTTTCCCTTATTTTGGCCTTATTCAAGCAGAAACTTTAGCAAATTGTGGCGCACATAAAAATTAATATCTCCTAATCCCCGCTTCACCTGTAAGGATGATCTTGATGTCATTCTTCTACTCCAGAATCAGAGAGGAATTTGTTTTCTAATATAGAAATTGACCTATCTCAACTTCCATTTTTCTTACACACTCCCTACTATTGGGAGAAATCATGTGTCCTTGTAACATTCTTCCTCTTGGTATTGTGTGCAGAGGGTCGGGTTAGCGCAGTGGGTCTTCCTTCATTCGCACCACTGTGGGTGGTCCCAGGTTCTACCCTCAGTTTCGGGCCTGCGATTTCCTGTGCATTTGGTTTTTCCAGTCCATACGCGGCCTCGCAGGTTTTCTTCCGTGTACTCCAGTGTCCTCCTGTCTCTAAAACCGGGGCTTTCTCTTCCCTAACGTTTATATGATATTAAAGTGAATTGAATAAAGTTCTTCGTGACACTAAAATGACACAAATGTGTCATTAAATACTAGTACCGCAGTACCCCCTCCTCCTCTTTTGTATTGTGCCTTGTTATGTTTAGTATAACAAGGGTGTGCATTTTCATAATTATGACTTTTTGTTTTGTTTTATGGCAGATTTTGAGGTTTGTATGACATGCTGTCTGTAACAGTATTTGCTATAGCCAGCTTGTCATGCAATTTATATACCTCAATGAATATGGAAAGTGTACTAGTCACCATAACATTATTGCAACATTTTTTTCTTCTCTTCTTCTTCTCTTCTCCATCTTCTCCTCCTCCTCCTTTTCTCTTCCTATTAATTTTTTAATTACTTTTCTATTTCCAGAAAGAGTGGAAGAATCTTTCAGCTGATAGCAGGAGGTAAATAGAAAGATTCAAGACTTTCTATAGATTTTTTTTTCAAGAGGTTTTGAAAGTGCAAGCTGGAACCAGCTGTTACTTATTGACTAGGTACATTAGGGGTTGGCCAAACACGAGTTTTACTCAATAAGAAAAGATCCACGAGTAGAAAACCCCATTCACACATCATTATTTTGGTATGTTTGTTTTTTTAATTTGCTGTTTTAAATTATTTTATTTTCACATTGAGAAAAACAGCACGATCACTGTAGCAATGGGATGTTCGCATTACAGAATAGGGGTTTCTTCGAATGTGCACTAACATGCAACATATTTGAAGTAATGTTTTTGGTGTTTTATTCAACACATATTCCGAAAAATATTTTTTTTTTATTAATAGTCAAATCTAATTGGGCTTCCAATTTTATTTTGAGACATATAGCCATAGCCACCATTCTCATTGTACACACATCTACTTATTTCTACAGCCTCCCCAAAAAAGATGATAAAAATTCAATTACTGCGGGCATAAAACGTTGTTTATGACGGCTCTCAACCCCAATCACAAAGGCAGAAATCTCCTGATGTGTGACTTATGGGTTCTTTTCCAGTCTAAATGACTAATGGGGAGAGTGAATTCTTCGTTTCAATTCAATATTTCTTCTACATAATTAAAAAGGCTGACTCAGAGATTTAAAAATATATTATATTTTTGGTGTGTGTTATATTCATTAAAAATAGTCAACTACTAGAACTAAAGATAAGTTCCCTAAAATGCTCATTCCAAGTTTGAGATGAATTCCAAAGTTTGAGATGACTTCCCCCCCCCCCAACAAAAAAAAGTTGAGATGAATCAAGGTTTCATTTAGTAAACATATATGGTGCCTGTATACTCAGTGCCGCCTTTCAGTTGCAGTGTGCTTGTGCCTTTGCCTACGTGTGTGCTGAAGTCATTGCAATGCCATAAGCCTGCAATCACTAACTTGTACTTCGACGATGAACATAGTATAGTATTAAGTAGCATAGGAGACTGTGTATAACCAAAATTCTGGATCCGAATTAAGGACATCGAATTTGAGCTATCTCTTTTACACATTGATTAGCGTGTGGACAAGCTTTATGCAATATGATTTGTTATAAAATTGAGGGTGCCATCCTCAGGAAACTCTGAAGTCATCCTGGGTTAGATCCAGAATTTAGTATCTGATTAAATGACAGTGAGTAGCACACTGGGAAGTGAACTGATGACCGCCACCAAAAGGTAGATTACCCTAACCAAGTGAGCCACATTTTATCTCAATATGGCTTAGTAACCCAGTGTATAATACTAGATTTCATGCAGATCAACTTTTGTTTGTCTGTTGAAATTCAGGGATAACAAGGGAACAGTACAAAGAGGCTTATGGTGCCTATAAAACACTTCTAAAAGAATGGGAGGAAGAGATGATAAGTGAGGGTCACGAAGATGTGTTATGTGTAAGAAACCACCAAAGAAAAAGAGTGACCCGAAACCTGCAAAAATCTAAAAAGAAAGACGGGACCACTGAAAAACATTGGAAAGTCAGCAGTATAAGATGTGCTACAGTAATATTAATTTCCTTGACGTATGTAGTGGAGCAGAAGGTGGTTCATCCATAAGCCAAATTTTTTTTTCTTATACCTTTATCTGGACCTGTGCTAGGCATTTTCTGGCCCTCCCACACCAAGGATTTTATCAGAAAGTTGGCCCCAGGTACATGAAAGCCACAGCACAATTTTGTGGCAGACCAGATGATAACGGGTGACAGTTAAAACCCCCCCCCCCCCCCCCCCCCCTTTCATGAAAAACCAGCCTAGAGATGAGACACATTCTCTAGAAATCAAGGGGCAGGTTTTCCGGCCAGAATTGCGTATGTCTCGCTAGTTTCAGCAATGCTTCGCTTCACATGCACAAAACACATGCACACACTGAAGCGACTATGGGCTACTTTTAGCCCAGGTCCAAGGTTAGAGGGTTAAATATGCAGCTGTTTTTAAACTCTCTATGAAGTTGTAGGCTTTATTCCTGCTATATTAGGCATAATATTCTTACTAGGGAGTTCCAAAAACACATGGTGTGTGGTAAACAACCTCAAAGTCATTCTTGGTGCACATCATGCACGTGTTGTAGGCAGGGGTGAGTTTGGGGGTCTGTGGCTGAATGAAAATATACTCAGTGAACTGCTCACAACGAACTGCACCTGACTTGAATCCTCGGGAAATAATACCAATTTAATTTAAAATTTAGAACTGCAACTCACCATTTACGGCATTTGTGGAGCCATTTCATCTAGTCAGTGCACAGATGATAAAGAGAACAAGATCCCAAAATGGCCACCATTGTGTGTCTAATTACTTGGATACACATTTGGGGTATTCATAAATTTTCAGAAATGCATTGGACATATCTCAGAGTTTATTGTTCACATCAGCAGCATCTTTAGCATGAACTTAAAGCACTTTTGGTGCAAGCTGTACTCGTTCATCAAGCCAGTTTGATGTTTAATGCACACTTGAATTCATTGCTTTTCTTGTGTCTTTCCCCAAAACCTGAATACCCCAAATTGTATTTGTGATGACAATTTTGTACATGCGGGTATAGCCAGAACGGGATCTCTTGGTCAATGCACACAACAAGATGGTTTATTCATAATTGGCAGCCATGTTTTTTTAATTGAAATTTCATCAGGTTTAAAGGGGCACTTTGTGATCCATACCCTCATCCCCAACTTATCACAACAATTTACCCATTAAGTATATGTGCCTAATCTTAAGTGCAGCACACTGATCTATGAGGCACTCTGATGCAACATTCATCTTAAAGGTCCATTTCTTGATCCTAGCACCTTTAAAAAAGTTTATGGTTTTCTAGATATTTCCAAAATTTCAAATGATTCTGGTGGTGCGTTTGATGTTATGCGCGAATGTTTGTACCACGCTCCGCCATAGGCCACTGTGTTGTAATTTCTGTCAGTTTACGGACAGAAAATACAAAATTACAAATTTCTTCAAGAGCAGATCGAATTTGCACATAAGATTAGTCACACATACTATACTTAGGCCAATGGATCAGATGGTATAAAAATCCCACCTTTTTTAGGCAAGTCGGGGGACAAAGCTGTGGATCATGAAATCAAAACATCAAAACACTCTATATCAGAATCAACTTAAAACTTTTGAAACAAAATTGTAATGATATCTGTTGAACCATCAACAAAACAAAGTTGCTAAGATCACAATTATGCCAAGTCTTTCAGTGTGCCTTGAAATAGTTCCTAGAGTTTCAAGGGTGATGTCACTGAAGGACTCTCCAATCTTCAAGCCTTCGATGAAAATTTAACTTATAAAAGGTAGCTATGGTACTTATAACCTTCTTGCATTTGCTTATCAATTTGTGTTTATGTTGTGATCAACCAATAATCAGATGTATGATCAGAATCTGGCTGAACAATGGCCGATCAGGAAGCAATCAGTATCATGCAAGGAAACATCTGTCAGTTACGCACCTTTATTGGAAGTTGTCTAAACGGTTTTGATTTTGTGCTTAAACACAGCGAAAGGTGAGAAGTGTACTAAGTTAACACAACCAGGGATAGATTTCACAAAGACTTACAACACATCGCAAACCCATCTTAAAGGTGCATTTCGTGATTCTAACCCCTTCTGTTTTGTTCATGTTTCGCTAGATATCCTTGAGAAAAGTTTATTCCCCAAATTTCAGTTTATTCTGATCTTGCGTTTTGGTGTTATGAGCAAATGTTCATATCACAATCTCCCATAGACCACTGTACAGTAATTTCTGTCCGTTTACGGACAAAAATACCTTGCAGTGACGATCAAATTTGCATGTCAGATTGGGCACACATACTATACTTAGCCCGACGGTTCAGGTGATATAAAAATCTCAACTTTGTTGAGGTAAGTCGGGGGGACGAGGCTGTGGATCACGAAATGCCCCTTTAAGTCAAACACAACGTAAGTAATAGGGATCTCTAAGAGTGTCTTACTATGGGTCGTACAATGGGTTGAAATCTCTATGAAAACCACCCCTTGGTTCCATCAGGAGATATGTCTGAGTGTAAGTGACGTCCATCGCTTACACATCACTAGTACCTACACTGGACCTATCCCTTGCTACAGTACAACCATGATTTTCTGAACTAATTATTTTTTAAAGCTCCAAGTGATTGAATTCTGGATCTTAATAGGTCAAAGTGATAAGGTGGGGCCTTCAGTTTGAACAAAATGAGGAGTGGTGTTAAAGATCTATTGCATTCTTACATATGGTGCCCTCAATTTTGGTCAAACTGAGGTATTTGCATGTTTGATTCCCATGGCAAAGTTAGGTTGCACAACTTCTATGTAACCTATCTGTCAAAATTTGGTCAAACCCCAAAAATGTGCTAAAATGATAACAATACCTATGTTATCATGTTTGTCTTAAATGGCTATACAAGTCCATGTTAACCTAGTTATTGGGTCAAGGTCATAAAGGGCCAAACTTAAAAATCTTTGTATGATATGAACAGCTGTATCATTTTCTCAAACCTAAATCAATACTGAACTCTCTATAAGGCCAAGTAAAAAAATATACTAGTTTCTCGTCCTCGCGCGCATGCGTTTTGGCTGCCGCATCAAAAAAAAGTTTTTTTTTTCTTTTTATTAATTTCTGTTTTTTTCTCGAAAATTCATCGAAAATCGGAGTAAATTTCACATTTTAGTTCGCTAAATTTGTTCTCTTATGCAGTCTATTTATGCGTACGTCAGCACAGGTAGAGTCTATGAGGCCTGCGATAAAAGTCTATGAATATTGAAAAGTAAGTCAAATTTTGGGAAGCTTTGTTGCCTTTGGAAAGGACCATTCGCCATCTTGGATCGGCAATTAAAAAAAAAAAACTGCCCTCCTCCTCCTTTTTTCAAAAAGTTAGGACGAGAAACAAGTTTTTTTTTTACTTGGCCTAATCTTCCCCAGGTATGATCCAATCAGGTAAGCTCAGTGAGCAGAGGCATTTTCTGAGGGGGCGAATTTGGATCCTTCTCCAGTTTATATTGGGAGGCTGGCAGGGGAAAGAGTTCTGAGCAGGGTGCACTCCCGTCCCCCGCTGGTTACGCCACTGGGTAATCTTAAAGGTTTTAAGAACTTCTTTGATCTAGCTGTAAAGAAAACAAACTTGGCTGACAGTATGTGCTTTAAATATGATTGGATAAGTGTGTGTGTGTGTGTGTGTGTGGGTGGGGTAATTAATACATCACTGCAAAATTAGAAAAGAATTTAAATTATAATGTTGGAACACAGTCCCAGTGTTTGTCAATTTGGAATAAACAGTACTTCAGCACACTTGATTTGCAAAAACCCTGTATGTTTAATGTAAAGTATTGTACTTTTGTATTCATTTAAACATTTATTTCCAAGCTGTTTATTTACATCAGACCATAATGTTGTTGGTTGTGGGTATCATACATCAAATACAGTAGGGAATTGTAAAGTGAATGGACTAAAAGTTTGGAATGGGATATGAGTAATGCATAGAGTGAGAGTATTAACTCAGATTTGCAGTTTAAGTCTATCAAAGCAAGCAAAATTTAGCAGAGCTAAAAATTAGGGGGTTCTAAAGGTTTAAAGGTGGGCGACCCGATCGTGGTCCACTTTTATATGACGTTTCATACCTCACATGAATGATGCAAACGATTATCACCAAAAACACCCGGTAAAAATTGAGTTAATCAGTCCAGCCGTTTGGATCGTAGATACAAAAATGTGTACTTAATTGGACATAGGATGCCAGCATAGGACCGTGCATGTGTGTTCTATAATAGGGCTGTGGTCCGATCATAAAAGTCTCATCCCCGAACCCTCAAGATTTTACTGCAAGTAGTAAATGAAGAAGCTGCTATTTTCTCTTGACCCTGTGACAATCTTAGGGCTAAAGGTGTTTGGTTTAAATGTGATGTCATCCCCCTTTATTATTGGAGATGTTTTGTCATAAACATAAAAAGAAGATTTCTGGGCCTAAAGATTTAAATGAGGTAATGAGAAAAATATGGAACTTCTGATACCAAAATCTCAATTGTGATGTCAGAACTAAAGTGGGGAAAGGTTGTCAATAGGGTACTCACTTAAAGAAAACTAGATTGCAGGTTAGGTTACCTTATCTTCTAGAAAAATCCACTACATTTTTGGAATTAAAAAAAAGATGAAAGGTGGGAATTGTAAGGATCGAATCCAACATCAAGTCCTATTAGGCCAAAAAAAAAAACAAGTTTGATCTCAGAAGAAATGAATTTTGTGACATGCGTTTTTGTTTTTTCGTTTTTTAATGCATTTTTGACCCACTTTGAATTGTTATGCCACTTGCGGGCAATTTTATTTTTTTTTCTGTGAAATTTTTACAAAAAAAAATTTCAAAGCCGAGTAAAACCTTAAAATAATATGCGGTCAAAAAAACAATTGAAACAAATGCGCCGGTCTTCTGAGGCACAACTTGTTTTTTTTCTTGGACTTAGAGGCTTTTTAGGAGATACAAAATTTTGAGGAAAGTTCTATTATGGTATACAGATAAACTCCAGACAAACGCCAGACAAAATTGGCAGTTACTACCAGTAAGTCTACACTTTACATGGTTTAAAGCATGTATTCCTTGGTAAAAATTTGCTCTCTATCTGGCTACACCAGTTAATGTCATGTCAGTAATGCATGCCATGCTGGAACAAAACTTTTCAGATGGAGAGTTGCATGCCATGCTGGAACAAAACTTCTTCAGAGGAGAGGCATGCCATGCTGGAACAAAACTTCTTCAGAGGAGGAGTGGAAGATAGTAACTTAAAGCAATAAGGCAATTTTTGAAGAGCGCCCCCAATTTTCAAAAATTTGATTATTTTTGACACAGTTACGTTGGTAATGGTCTACGGCAAAGCTGGAAATGCCTAGTTTATGTCCGGCCATGATGAAAGTGCCACTCGAGAAAAATAACCTCTAACTTGACTGCCTGAACTATTAAAAAAACTAAGGATGAGCGTAGACAAGTACATGGCGCTATGTTCCGGCTATTTCACATTGGAGGCCGTTTCCAGCCAGCCGTTGACTTATTATCGGGCTCCCGATAATAATTTATTCTAGTACAAAATTCTTCGTTTGTGACACAGACATTTGCGAGACTTACCATTCACAGGGATAGTTTACTAGCCAGTTACCAATGCAACCAGCAGGGTGAGGGCGGCCAAGAAATCCCAATTTCAGACATCGCCACTGGTTTAATCGTAAAAGGGAAACTCTTGACGAAAAATTGATTTTTTTATATGTTGTCAAGGGAATTTCTTATTCAAAAAGTTGAGTTGAAGAATCAAACTCCACTGGAGGGTTATTTCTGATTTTTTGTATGATAACGAACGAGGAAGAGGTAGTCGGTGGGTTAAGGGGACACACCCCCAAAATGACAGACCCACATCAAAGCACCCAATGTGGTTTGTGGTTTGCACTCCGTATTGCTTAATTTCTTGTGACATTTTGGTGAGTTGCTATAATAAATGAGCGTGGCCGCCACCGCCTGGCAACCATGTAAAATCTCCAAATTTTTGAAAAATTGGGGGCGCTCTTCAAAAAAAATGGCTAATATTGCTTTATGGTACAAAGTGGGCTACCACTCTCTCTATCATGGTTTTACCAACTGGTCTATTCTCCAAGGAAGGTGCACTAGAAAGGAAATTCCTAAACCCTTGGTGCAATTTCCAGGGATCTATAAAACACATCATGTTGTTTTTCATGTATGTAACCTTATTTAGTTATTACAAATCAACCATTACAAATGCAGCCAATGTAGCAATCAGTGTAGCAATGGTTTTTTTTATAAATCTCTATTGAAAAGTGTGATATCAAATATAATGATTACAACATCTGATATCACTTATATTTTTTATATAAAGGAAAATTCAGCATTAAAATAAGCAAAAGGTAGTGAATGAATGCATTGTTTAGCAGACATGCAGTCTTAATTTTGTCATCTACTTGTAGTAGTGTGGGTGTCTGCTCCCATCCCTCAGAGGGATTATAAAAAATGTTAACCCTGCATTATTTGGAATCGCCATGGGTGAAAAAATGTAAATTCACGGGAAGATGTCACATTTCTTACAGATTTACCCAATATATTTTATATATAAAATTCCTCCAAATGGCCAAAGTTTCCCTCCAAATGGCCACCTTTCCTGGGAAGGAGCTTCCCAAATTCCCCACTTTTTCGAGCCAGGGACTCCTACTTTTGTTAGATTGGAACCAAGCACCCTGTGAATGAATTGGATGACCCTAACAATCCACCTGTAATTTCAAAATACAAGAGACATTGGCTTTCAAAACCACCACATGGGATTTCATGATCACTGATGCTTTGTATACATGTAAAAACCTATGGGAAGTGTGAGCTACTGGAACGCCAAATACCACAAAATATATTAATAGCCCCACATGCGTTATGGTATTTTGGGGTGTTAGGTTCTAACAGAGGTTATATTGAGTCGATCCACAAGCAACAGTTTTGGGAAATTATCACCTCAATAGGCCTCATGTGAGCCCACAAAAATCCTATACACACCCGGATACACTCATTTTAGCCCAAAAGAGTTAGTACTTAATGGAACTTTTTGTGCATGATCATTGAAATTTCCCTTGGTTCTTAAAACTTTTGAACACTTTCCCCTAAGGTGATGAAAAAAGAAAACCTGTTTTACGGGCGAGGAGGACCTTTAGAGTAGGGTCGGTCGGTCGGGCGAATTTTTTCTTTTTTTTAATTTTTTTCTTTTATGGCGCCAAAATTGGCCTAAAATAGCCAAAAATCTGAAAAAAACTTATAAACAATTTTTATAAAAAAAAGTCCAAAATTGATAAATTTGGGCTAAAAATGGTGATTTTACATGATTTTTGGAAAAAATAAAAAAAAAATCTGGCAAAAATGAAAATCAGGGTTAGGCGGTCAGTAAAACAGGGTTTTTATTTTCGCGCCTAAGCACTGACAAGAGTTTAGGTACACTGGAATGCATTATGGGATGGTTCAAAACACCCTCTGGGGTTACTAAGATATATGCAATTTGATGTTAAAGTGTAACCAGCAGATCATGAGTCGATCAGGTCCAGTATGGAGTCAACAGGTAAAGAAAATGATTCAGCAAGTTATGTCTTTGAAAACAGCAGCTTTAATTTTCATTTAGCAAGGTAAAACATGGGGGGGGGGCCTCACTTGAAAGTGACGGGATGTGTAAACTGGTATCTAAACGTAGGGGGCTATCGGCACTTGATGTCTTTTGAAAAGGGGTCATTGTTTATTTGGTACTTATAACAAAATTTT
>JAMKCH010003380.1:0-67264 GCA_023653785.1 Ophioderma brevispina | reverse complement strand
GATTTCTTTTCTTTATGCAAAATGAAGTCTCAAATAGTTCCGCGGTATATACGCGTGGATGGAACCTCGCACCTAAAAACAAAAAAAAAAAAAAAAAATACCTTTGCCGGCGGCGCTGGATGCTAAGTTGAATGCTCAAGATTAAAACACCTCGGGCGCGTAAACAGATCCACGTCACAACACATTTGAATCATTATAACATAATAGAGCAACATGCATTAAGCCAAACAACATCTCAATTGATGCAATCTCTCCTTAGAAAAGAAAATATACATGCTTCACAAAGTTCAATGTAAATTTACTGTCATATTATCCAAAATATGAATCGAAGCAACCACTACAAGGATTTTTTATTCTTAGTGTTGTTCCGTAATTCTATTTTTCTGTAATGAGACCCATATAAAAACAGCTATTTATTCATGCAATATCTCTGAAAACGACTTCAATGGTATTAAGCCTCAGAATGAGTGTTAAATGAATAAAGGATTGTAAAAAAACACTCATGAGCTTCCCAATATAAACCCGGGAGCTAAAAGACATTTGTAACAAATCTCAGTTTCAAAAAGGTTTGAGTGATAAATATGTTGACAGACTGACAGGACCCCTTGAAATGTGATTCTTAAGGCCATCAAATGGGCATAAGGAAAGGGGGCCAGACAAAGTTGGTAAGGGTCAAAAGTTTTAAAATTGATCAATTCATGTGAAGTATACATGGTATGTGTCTAACCACAAGGAGGAGGAAGGTATAAACTGTACTAACTACAAGTAAAGTTTAAGAGTTATAGGCTGAAAAACAGCAAAAAATCAATTAAAAAGGGTCAAATGTCAGTTGTTAAAGGGGTCAATTTTAAAGTGCTCCGACTAAGATAAAAAAATGGTGAAATTATTGATGGAGTTCATAGGATTAAAATAAGGAATGTTTGACTCGTATAAAAATGCTTAGTTACCGATGTAGGGGGCACAGAAGGTCAACGTCATTGCATCAATGGGGCTTGACCGTTGTGTGTTCCCCTACTTTCTTAAGCAAGCATTGGACACTCAAACTTTCCTTAGTTGATCTTATGAAAAGCTCCCCAATAACTTGCACCATTTTTTATGCGAAATCGGAGCAACTTAAAAAATTGACCCCTGTACCAACTGAAATGACCATTTTTATTGATTTTTGCTGTTTTTAGTCTATAACTCTTAACCCTGAAGTTGTAGGTAGTAAAACTATACCCGTCCTGTTCCTGTGGTGAGACAAATAACATGGTATACTTTAAGCACGATGGGATCAATTTTTTAAAAAATTTGACCCCTGTACAAACTTGTGTCTGACCCCCCTTCTTCCATTAAGGCACCATTTGGGATCTTAGAATTATGTTTCAGGGGCTCCTGTCAGTTCTGTCAACCTATTTAATCGCTCAAAACCTTTTGTACTTGCGATGGTTTACCAAGGCGGTGCTCAGCTCCGGGGGCTAATAACGCAACAAATCCTAACACGTAGGTTAAAGTCATGGGGTCATATATGGAGCATGTATAGAATAGATGTGATGATAATCGATGTTACCATGCCATAGTGTAAAGAATTCCACAGGCGGGGGACACACGATTCACACTCCTCAGTGCGATTAATCGCAAACTGTGTGAAACATGCCCATTATCATTGATGTTGCAAATTGTACTGGTAGCCTTTTTATTTTCAAATATCACGTTTACGCCTGCATTAATCACAGAGATATACGTAGTGTCTTAAAAATGAACCTAAAGTGCGTGTATTTGGGAAAAGGTTGATTGTTGACATATTACACCCTCTTTTATAAGACACCAATAACTCCTAAGCTGTAGAGGTGGATGCCTAATCACAGATGGCTCCATAAGAATAGCAATAAAGGGCTTATACACCAGAATGAGTCCTGACGTACACAGAAGATTCTCTTTGGACAGGTCTCTGCGGAAATGCCTTGTTCAAGACGCTCTAACCAACTTCAATTATTGGTTCACACGTCTGTTACAAAATAATGTCACAGATCCTATTATTTGGGAGAAATCAGTGAGAAGTAGGGCATATTCGCACCTCCCTAAAACTAAACAATTGGCATATTGGCAAGAATTAAAGAAATTTATATTCTATAACGCATCTAAGCGTCTCCGATTTCACCTGGCCAATGTTCCATGCTTCAATTAGAAAGTTTAATAAGTTCAGCTCAGGCAGCACCACAATGAACTGACGGACAATGGGTATTGTGGTTTTATATACCTAGACAAGAGGGCACTTGGATCATTGTGAGCAACAAACCACAAAGGACTGTACCAATTTATTTATTATTTCATTTTTCTCTGGACAGGGTTTACGCCCATCCACGGCTCTAGAGCACTGTGATTTCAAAACTGCAAAAACAATTAACCCTTTCCCGGGACTTTGGGTAAGAAGTAGCCCAGATTGAATTACAAATTAAATTCATGAAAAAGCTGGTAGCGTGACCTTGAAAACCAGAACTCATTTTGGCCTAAAACTAAGTCATTCAAAGTACGCTTGATGCTTTTTCACAAAACCACAAATCCAAATCAAACGCGATGTCAGACATCCCCTGAATCGGCCCCACCCCCGATAACAGAGGGCAGTGTATACACACGTTCCGGACCGTCGTGAGTCGAAATTTGTTCCAAAAAATTAGTGCTCAACCTCTTGCAAAAACTGCAAAAAAAGAAAAGAAACGCCATTCAAACCCCAGACAATCAGTACAAAACTGCTGGTGACAAGTCCAAGATTTCGATCAAGTCTAGTATCTGAGTGCGCCGTGTATTACGCTCGCTGTATGCAGAGAATTTCACCGTAAGAAGTGGAATGTTCATTGAGATTCGTACGTAAGTGCTTGTAAATAACTCGGGATTTTTCATATTTCCTTCAACCTTACGAAGCTGTGAATTCAATTTTAGCAATCTACAAGCATCAAGGAGAACTAGTCAACCAACATTTATCGCTATATTTGTGGAATTGAATGCAGGAGGGGAAGTAGACGGGAGGTAGATAGACACCAATCGACTCACAAATTGTGTGTGCTCTCTGCAGCGTGCACACGGCACCCCGCGCTTTATGCATTGTACACCGTATTTTGCATTGACAATTCGCCCGGTTTTGGTAAACACATGAGTCATAATGTCAGCGGGAAATTCAAAAATTGGCCAACAAATCTATCATCTGTAGTTTTTATCCTTCATGTACATGATAGAGGAGATCGAGATATACACAGAAAATGTTCATGTTGAAGGGTCAGGACTTTGACCAAGAAGAAGGTAAAAAAATAATAAAAATAAATATTGCAAAATACGATATCAAGTAATTAGCTTTAATTATGCACAAAGCAGATATTCGATTTTACCAAGGGTATTAATCATAACTCCCACTGGTCCAGGGATTCCCCTAAACTAAATCTAAGGAAAAAATCGCGACACCGCCAAAAAAAAAGGAGGTAGCGTTGGGGGTAGCGTTTATTTTCTTGTTAGATCTCTCCTTAAACATGCTAACCCAAAGGCAGGGATCCGCTCCGTGATTTTTGAAAAGTGCAATTAAATGTAGTTAAAGGAGCGTTAGGGATATACATGTGTAGATCCGATAAGGACGATATAGGAAAGTTCAGATTTTTTTTCCTTGGTAATTGATTGTCAAATAAAACTTCCAAGGTCCTAGGTAGGTGTTCTACAACCAACCAAGTGCAAGATCAATTCGTATCCTCATAAATCTCCCCGTGTCCCTTTAAAGGGATAAGCGGCGATTTGCTGGTCCGAAGCATTGAAAAAATCATCCAAATTTGTATTTTGGTGTTTTGTTACTGGCATGGATGTACTAACATAACCTGCAAGTGGTTTGCTTGAAATCTGTGTATTAAAGACAAGGCAGTACTTTTTATCTGATTCGGTAATTTCTAAACGTGCGTATCAAAATTCCCAACTTGAGATAAAAAAAAAACACCTTTCCTTGCATGTGGAATATCCCAGATTTATAAGCGTAATGTTGTGTATCATGGGCTGTGCAGTTTGACCTCAAACACAAACATTATTGATCTTTGTTTATTATGTCTTGGTGTAAACCACAATCGGCTGTTTAGTGTAGATTTTGAGACGCCATCGCTGTATGTCTATTTGCGGGAGACGGTATGACAAATTTCCTCAAATACATTGTGTTGTCAGTATTTGGTGTGTTTGTCAGTAGTTATATGGAACTATACATACTTATCTATGATTTATAAGCTAAAAATGAATTTCCACATTTTATTCTCCTGCATTATCGCTGCGTATCCCTTTAAAAGGATCTGCCTCACAAAACAAATTCCGTCGGGACTGCTATTATACATGAACGATTGAGTAGCCTACTTAATAATATAGATGATAATCATTGTAATGGCTAATCGGCAATTATCTCTCGCATATATAGTTTTGTTACAACATCATCGGGTAACCATAGTGATGATTATCCATGCAAACCAAACATTCATGACACAGTGTCATGAAAATAGATTACATATTCTGGCTATGTTGCCCCTATTTGAGTTAATGTGGGAATTGTTATTCTATTTAATATTTACAATAAAGCTCTATATTAGTAGCATAGTCTACTTTACTTTATGTAATTTGTATGTTGCTAAGTCGACTTCATATGATTTATTTCATTTTTGACAAAAGGACAAATAAGGAATTATTATATAAAGAAAATCTAATAACCAATATATCGCTCCCTAAAAGTCTTCTAATCCATTACACTATGTAAACTGATCTGGGCATAATGAAAATATGTTGTCAATGAATTGCGCAGTTGAACTGTTGGATAAGAAAAAATGTTACCATACTTGGCATGAGAGGAAACATTGAATTTCAAACTAGCCCTTCACTGCACTGAAATTTGAATTTACGGGTAAAACCGGCAAAATCATATTCCGTAACGTCTTTCGGCATTTAATCACCGTAGTTGAAATACACTAAAATAGTAAAGTGCCAATTACAGGTAAACCGCCAACAATACAATATCTTCTGCCCTCTGGAGGTACACCCCTACTAAATTCGTCATTTTTACCCTGGTAATGCTAAATCAATAGATGAAACTTAACCGCCGTATTATGGTCACGGGGAGCTGATATTGGCTATTCCATTTTGTACCAAAACTTAGTAATCAGGAACGTACATATTGAACAATTATAATTTATCAACAATCATAATGCTAGGCCGTTGTTAAACAATACAATCTTATTTTAACGTTAGGCCTTTCTTGAACTCGGGAGTTGTACCAATGCGGCGCAAGCGGCAAGAATTACGTTGGCCCAACATATATTGCCAACGTTGGTCCAATGTTAATTAAGGCTTTCGTTGGTCCAAAGTTGAGACAATGACAAATTGCTATCTGGGAATTATCTCCTATGCAAAACATCAAATAACTATAAGGTGTAACGAAACTCACAGTTAGTAACGACAAATATTGCATGCCCGCGAGGTCTCAACAAATTCTACAACATGAATTGACCCCATTAATTTAGCAGGTTGCTTCTATACTGCAAGCTGTATACTTAGGATGCTGTCATAATAGGATTATTAATATACATCAGCACTGAACTTATTTATGAATCAATTATTTATCAATTTGGACGTCTCCACTGTCATTTGTACCACGATGAATACACGTTGCAAAACTAACGTGGTCATACTAATAGTAATAAAAGGTCTAATTTGAATAATAATAATGGGATTTATTTAACGTACTTCCCGCTCGCCATTTTAGTGGAGCGGTTTGGGCTGCAAAATTGTCGACAACCCCTCCCCTCGGTACAACAAAATGCAACCACTTCTATTCGAAAGATAGTTACAAATAATTTCAAAAAATGATGGTTGTGGTCAAAAACAAACTTTAATCATGATGCAATACTATCAATCTCTGACATTTATATTATAGATTTCTGTTTTATACAATATATAAAGGGGTCTAGAATTTTAGCCCCAAAATCACTTTTTCGCTAAAAAAAACATCATTTTATCACATGACACCACAACGAGTATTACCTGAACCCTTTATGCAATGTATAAAACCTATATCGATAACAAAGAAGATACCATAAAAATAAGATTTTAATCTTAATTTAACTTAAAAAATAATAAAAAAATATTTTCGCTTAATTGCAGCCCAAAATGCATTTTCGGCATTGAAATCATCCCTGCCACCAATATTTCAACCACAATCCTTCAAATAACTGTTCTTAAAAGAAAGGTGGTTGTGTTTGACTCGAAAACTAGAGCACGTTTAAAAGATCGGCCGCTCCGTTATTACTCTCTGATAATTGTTCCTTGCTGCATTGAACTATGTGGCATATTTCGCGTGGGTTGATACCAGAGAAGTGCATTGATTTTTGGTAATGCACGAGAAACTATGCCGACATTACATACGTCATAACGTTATTGCCAGCACATTTTGTGCTATAAATGGAAATACGGTTGTAAATTCCAGGTTGGACGAAGTGCATTGCAGTAATGTTCTAAATTAAAATGCAACACACCTGTTGAGGAATCAATCTAACGTCGAGTGTATCCATTCTAAGCACATGCCGTACGCTCATTAACATACGCCCCGTGCAATGCATACTGTATATTCAATCAAATTCCTCTCTCATACTAAAGCGTTCAGAATAGTTTCAATCTCGTTTCTCGGTAAAATAATTAATATTATCCACATTTCTCCTTTGGCGACCCAACACAAAACATCATACAAACAAATAAAATTACTCATTCACAAGGAAAGTCGTTTCAGTTCTAATTCCCAATCGAATCCATGACCCATATGTACTACAGGATGTCTAATCATTAAAGTATAATATACTTTCGTCAAGGCTTCGTTTTCTTTTAGCACTACAGTTTCCGGCCCAGACACGATGGTTATAGCCGCGCTCTCCTTGCGAAAAAAGACTTTTTGCAAACATTTTATGTGTGGTGTGGTTTTAGCCTTATGATATTCTTGCGAAAACCATTCTGGGATCAGAATTTAACAATGAAAATGACATCGATGGGATTATACAGTAAATTGTGCGAAGTGCTAGGGTCTATGCATTGAGTCAACCAAAACAAGTCTGGCGATATTTTTTATGGTAATGTCGGGGTATTGTGCGAAATCACGGGTGCGAAAGGTTCCCGCCTCCTCAGAAATGCCCGTAAGTAACCGGGGCTTCGGCAGAGAGAAGGAAAAGTGGGAAATTAACGTGGCCAGGTTGAGGTGTTGTGTAGATAGGACGTGTTTTACGCATCTCTTTTCATGATTTTTTTGGACAATTTCTTCATACAATGAACTCACTTAAATCTAAATTTCAGGATTTTGGCATTTTGGAACCCAGCATGTATGTACTAGTAGACGTAACCTACATCGTTTAAAGCCAAACGCACCCACATAGAACCCCATGAAGAAGAATTCCCGCGTTCGTTTAGCAAGTAGTGTAGTAGAACGTAATTTCCTCATGTAAAAGGAGCACCGAAGAGGAGATCTTCGTAAGATGAAAGTAACTTCCAACCCATCAACCAATGTACGTGAAGACCAGCAAAAACCACACCATCACCACTAAAAACACACACCTACTTAAAGCATTTGTCTGAACGGGGGGGGTCATGTAATGTAGTATCAGTAAACAAGAACATATCTGCATATCGCAGTAAAAACTTGATTGTCCCAAGTGTGTGGTGTATGGCTATTAAACTTTACATTGGGGGTAGGCTATTGCAATTTTCCAAACACATCTTTCAATTTCTCCGGCCCTCTTCCCTTGTAAATAATGAACGTGCCCTAAAATTATTAGTTTAAAGTAATCTTAGCATGTCGTACGAGCTAAGTTCAAGTCAAACTTATTTCGTGTCATCCTGTGTCCGTAAAGCCAATTGACATAAGAACTTGGTACATCCAACAACCACACACTTATAAGATCCCCTGTGCCGAACTACTGGATAACCCATTGTTTCGGAAAGTACCTGCGTTCGGCAGAGTAATGACGTAGCCCGCATTTTCGGCGTGATGAATAATTGCCGAAACCCGGGCGTTTTGGCAGTACCTGCCGTACGGCAAGTATCTGCCCGAAATAGACCGGTATTTCTGGCGCAGCAGCAGGCCGTTCGCATTGTGGGTTCAAAAGAGTCGGTTTTTAAAAGATAAATGATATTTCCAAAACGGAAGTGCTTGCACAGAAGTATAACTTTCGCGATTGTGGGCAAAATTGTGAAGAGTTCTGATAAAGACGATTAAGCGATATACGTTTAGGGCTTACCACTTTTTCCCTGCAGAAAGAAAGGTACACACAGACACACAGACATACACTACTACGCATTCCCCATGTGCTACTTGCCTGCAGATACGACAAAATGGACCGTTAAGAGCCCCTTATTGCAGTTAGTGTACAGCGAAAATTACGATTCTAAGACCCCCAAAAAGTACCGCCAGCCATGTCTAATACCCCCATAAGTTACAAACCAAAAAAGAAAATATTGCACAAAAAATATAAAAATGATATCTTGTCGTCTGTTTGTCTGCAAAGTCTATAACACCTTTCTCGGTCCATTGTGATCAATATCGCTAACACAAGGTACCCTTTTACGAAAATCTCACATTTTCAAAGTTGCAACTGAAGACATTATACAAGGTTACAATACAAAACCATGCATCAGGCCCATGCATTAAGCCAGTGTTACTACGTGACACCCACTTCACGGGAGCAAATGCGGGCTTTCACTTGATGGCAAACAATATGGCTATAACTGTTATTGAACTTGTAAAAGGAGAGAGAGGGAGAGATTTTTTATAATGGGATGGTGTTTGCAATATTGATCGCAATGGGACAAGAAGGGTATCAAAATCTACGGAAGAAAACGAACTATTGATATAATTTTGTTTCGTGCAACGACCAATGTTTGTAACCTATGGGGTATTTAGACATGATGAGTACTTTTTTGGGGGTCTTTATTTTGTTTTGATTTACACAGTTAGGCCAATTGCGTTTGGCGTATAGCATACGGAATGTTGGAGCGGCTTCTAAGAAAAAAACACGTTCCGTTTGGTATTGATATGCCATATCCATCATGAAGAACTGTAGGCGTTTCATGTGATGCAATCCTTCTCGTGTTCTCCAGGGTTATTGGCCATTTTTGACCCACTGACAACATGACCCTGCTGCATTTCCACAGACCTTTTATGAATA
Organism: Ophioderma brevispina; assembly: GCA_023653785.1. NCBI lineage: Eukaryota > Metazoa > Echinodermata > Ophiuroidea > Amphilepidida > Ophiodermatidae > Ophioderma > Ophioderma brevispina. The sequence continues at coordinate 58,073 of JAMKCH010003380.1, read as the reverse complement.
ACGTGCAACTTGATTCCCGTAGTAGAATTCATCAGGATCATGTGTGTCAATGGGTCACAAATGCCAGAATCCCGTTCTCTTCTCCTTTCGTTAACTTGTGATCATGGTGAAATAGTATGTAACTTTGTTTTCGTACAGTATACAGAGGTCTCTGGATAAAACTAGAGTACCGAGGTGCTAATAGTGCTATTTTTGTGAAGGACGCAGGCCCCCCGAAGCAAAATAGAAGTAATGTAGTCACCGAGGGACCATAGTTTTAAGCCAGAGATTCGAATAGAGTCAGAATATTATTTGTTTTATATACTTCATTAATTAACTTTTCCAGGGAAAAAAAAATTATAATTTTGCCATTTTCATTCGATAAAGTCACGTCAAACAATGCATCTCTGTGAATGTTTGTGGTAGTAATCATGCAATCACTTTCGCGCAAATGCCAGACGCGTATTACCAGATCGCAGTAAGTAGTAAATTAGTACATTCTGAGCCGTAATAGTACCCTCTGAAAAATTGGGTGACCTTGCTTGCTTTGCCTACACAATCTTATAATTAATGTGATGAATCCGGTTTTTGGTATTTGATATTGAAGTAGTTTATCTGCTTTCACAGCTCTTTTGGGGGAACACCCTGTAGAAATTTAGGTCCCTTACAACAATAGGAACAAAAATTTGACACGGGGAGGTTCAACAAGTAAAAACACTTCTCTTACAAGAGAAGAAAATAATACGGGAAAGTTTGTTGATGGTTTCTTTCTTGGAATATACAAAAGATGGTATGTATAGTTACATTATTATAACAGGGTATGGATTTTAGAGGCTGAATGTCTATAAATATAATAACAAAAAATATAATGCGAGGAATGACACACCAATGGCAAGAATTATCAGGCATTGTACCGTTAAATTGTTAGACTATTTGATACATAAATGATGGTGGTAAGCTAGGTCTATCGTATTTAATTTGACAACCATGTAAGCACAATACACTAGGTGGCAATATCCGTGAATTCAGTCCACTTGAGTTGCATATGCTCATCCATCACAGGAAAAGTTCAGTGGGTCACTGTGTGGGGTATTGTACAATATATTGAATTGAAACAGACCTTGTGTGATCTGGGTATATACATCATACCCAAAAACCAGGGGGGTATTCTAAACACACTGGGTAGTGGAAGCTACTGAACTGTACCATGGGAATTGAGATTTTCCGGCTCATAGTGTAGGGATCCTTCCTGGTTCACTTTTCTATTTTCACAAATTTCCCAGATGAATATACAATTACGGGAAAGTGACTGTGAGAGTATCATAACAACATCATATAGTAACTGTAACACGAAACTGATTCATTGCCAGTGAAATTAAAAAATATATATTCAAGAGTTGTATTAGAAGCTTTCTCTGTCTATAGGATTGACTATAAACCGCTTAAAGGTGGGCTAGCCAAAATACTAAATAATGAGATTAATCAATATTGTAAAACGATTTCAATTATGTTGATGAAGATATAATAATTTACGAATTTGCTAATACTTAATATCAAATGTCTATGATGAATGTGATACTATTAACCGTTTGAGGAAAGGTATTAATTTTACAATTAAAAAATGAGATCTATTCCGGAACAAGAAAAAACAATTATTCTCCATATATTTTTACGGATAAGTGGAATGCGGCCGCATTTTAAGTTGGCTAGTAAGAATTACCATAATAATAATACATTACAGTTCTATTCTACTGGATTAGATCGTTAACATGGTAAATTATATTGTCAGTGTGTAAACTATGGGAACAATTTATTATTGTCATTATTTTTTTTATTGGTTACGACCTGTATATATATAAGCTTTAATATTGGGGTGTTCATAAGGTTTTTTGCTCACGTTACCATGTTTGATTTTTCGCAGATGGTATACATTCAATGTGGTCCTACTACTCCCAATCTAGTATTTTTAGTAGTCCAATATTGAACCTATGAAATAGTTTTTTTTGTTTGCATGTTTTATGCGTTTTGGTGTCGCATATGGAGTATTATAGGCCTTTTATTCTTTGTGGAGACGTTTTTAAACAGCTAAAGTTAAAGCAATAATGTAGTACTTTAGTCTATAGAGGCGCCGTCAACCCAAATTACCACCATAACGGAATAAAGAATGCAATCAATATTAATAAGAAAAGCTAAGAATTTATTTTTAACAGTTGATGGAAAAGTTTTATTTTTTCTAACTTTATTTTTTAGGGAAGGCCATTTATTTTTTTAGTAAAATTTCGGGTTGGGACATTTATATTTCCCGTTTTTATGTTATAAAATTACGACGATAGGCCTACATTATGCATTTCACTCTCCTGTAAAAGTGGGTATTAGGGTAATTTTTCAAACCGGCGTGATTAAACATTTTGGCTGTTTTTTTAAAGATTCATCTCGCAGCTAAAGCCATAGTTAGTATTGGGGCTTATTCCGTTAAAGACAGGCCGGTCGCCTAAAGACAATTTAAGGCAGTTGCCTAAGTAATTGGTTAACTTAATAAGCGAAAAAAAACGTCCCCAAAAAAGACGAAAATCTAATAACTACTGATTCATTTTGTTTTTAAAAGTCGTTCTGTTTACAGATAAGGGCGTGATTTGGGCTTATTACATGTCAGGTGTGGGCTATTAAATGTATATAAACGCTTTACAAACCATGCCAAGGAATATTCAATTTGAAAAATTTTCTTGAGGGCCGCACTATTTTTAATGTGTCAGTGTCTCTTTATAAGGGCCCTCTTCTACACAAAACTTTTAAGCCAGTATCTCTTTAAAGGACCCCCCCCCCATTGATAAAATGCGTGTACCCATCTTTTTGATATGGAACTCTACAGAAAGAGCTTTGGCTCCATCGTAAAAAACAGTGTTGGGCTACGAAGTAGCCTATGACTGCAATGCCTATTAGAGACCAAACCATACGAACACACGAGACCTAGAAGCGCAAGGTGTGAAAAAATCGATTTTAAAAACGTTAGTTATTCGTATTGAATACAAATGACAAAACTGTTGCCACGCTACAGATCAAATAGAATAAAAGATGTGTGCTGGTATATTTTTTTTCTCTCTCGCTCGTTTATTTATAACATTGCGGAAGAACTTTAAGTATTGTGCCACCACCCTAAGAATTCCACACCCTCAACGGAAATAAACTGCCTTTTGAAAGGATGTGGTGGCAGAATACGATTCATCCCCAATTGGCTATAGCCAGACAAGCCCATAGTGACAAGCCATAAATTAAAGGGATGCCCATAAAACACACAAAAATAAGAAGGCACCCTAAAACCAAAAGTGAAAATTTAGACCTGGCGGACAGAAAAGCAAAAAATAAATGGACCAACGAATGGAGAAAATAAAAACAAAAATTAGACCTTAGCGACAAATGAGGAGGCTACAGCATCTGTGAAGGCATTTGAGAGTGCACTTTACACATCCTCGGGCAGGTGTTTCCATAATGTGGAGCAAGTGCATAACAGCCCTTTTGGAAAGCGAGAGAATGCGGAAGGGAAGGGTGGATCAAGAGGAGTCTAATTGAGATTGCGAAGGTTGGGTCAGGGTGGCGACTTGAAGGGGATAGGATCAGAGCACGGTGGTTACGATCTTGAAGAGATTACACAGTAAAGCAATGTCACGGCGCTTAGATAAGGGAGGAAGATGGAAGCAAGGAGGAGAATCTTCATGGGAGAGATTCCCAGACTGGAGACTGACTGCTGCGGCATCGCTGAGTAGATTCCAATCTGTTGGTTTGCGTTATTGTTAAAGGATGCCAATGATACTGCCTTACGCAGGATGGGTTTGAACGTCTCTCTCTCTCCTCTCTCTTCTCTCTCGGCCACAGACTTTGTTCTTTTGCTTTCTCAAGTCGCTCCCCTCTGATGTTTTTTACTAACATCCAACCCGCTTCTCCTTGATCTGTTCCTTTTCCCTCTATCTTCAGTGTGTGCAAACCATTATTCCTTATACGTGACCAACTTTTATTTTAGTAAACATTTTTTACCTAATCTAGTATAGAGTCTTAGTTCTATTTTATACATAGCTTGTGGATTTTTACGACATTCTCTCTGTGTACCAATACCGGAATTTTGTAGACCTGATTTTGTTTGATCAATTATTGGTATGAGTGTAAACCCAGGAGCCAAAATATCATAGTTTGGATATATCGACGCTGACGACGACAATAATCCCCAACGTCATAAGAAACAATTAAAAAGGGATGCAGACCGAGGTACCCGTCTAAAACTTAAACAAAATTTACAAACCTATCGTTTATATACCAAAAGCACAAAACCGTCCCTTGGTGATAGCAGGAGATTTTTGAGAATACAAATTTCTCTTAAATGTTGATCGGTTGTAAACCACCGACCGAGGGGGACGTTTCGAAGGTTTATCGGACAAACAAATACAAAAGAAAACCGCAAACCTGTTTGAACTTCCTGCTATCTTTGTTTTGTCCCTAAGAAAACATGCTTGTTTCTTTCGTGCCGACAGCAATACTAAATCATCATCCTTATGGACGTAAAGACGGTGTATTCGCCTAATTCCTTCAGGTGTATCTAATACCTTGGTAGCACTTAAATATGCCAAAAAACCTAGTTCGAAAAAATACGGGGGGGGGGCGCTTATTTCTGGATCAAGTAGAAAAATATATCAAACCATCCCTGGTTGAAGCGCTGGATTATGCGTGATCGAGATGGTGTAAGCAGAACATAGCTCGTTCTGTTTTTGGCACTTGTGCTTGTTTTGATTTCTAAGTATGTGTCTTGCAGGGAATGTTCATCAACCGGAACCATAAACACGGCGCATATGGCTTATTCCAACAGCCAACACGAAAGTGGGTAACACGCTTCTCTTCCTTCACAGTAAAGATTAATCAAACTCTTTGGCAATACATTTAATAATAAACCATCCTATACCGGAATATGAAAGTTCATTTCATGTGTTTGATATGGGTCCTGGGATAAACAATAGAAGCCCGAGGTAAGCGAGTTTGACCATGGCTGCAGAACAAGAAGATTTACATACATAATTAAAATAACAAATCACAAGACGAAGGTATGCACGAGACACGTATTTTCGTGAAAATTAGAATTAATTTTTGATATACATATTGCACAAAAGTTCTCGGTAATGTTTATTCGTCATTATTTCCAAAGTCCTATAGGATCATGTTTTCAATATAACATTTTTAGCCTATCTTGCTCTTTCTTTAACCCTTGCTTGTAAAAGATCGTACAAATATGCTGAGGATGAACTCCTTGAAGACGTACAACTCAATACCAAGTGCATTGTTTTGGAGTTTTCAATGGGCATTGTTTGTACTACGACCACAACCCGCTTGACCACAATCATTTTCCTAGGGCTTTCTTCTCATTCATCGGAAACTCTCGTTGTATAAAATCAATACAGGGTATATTCGTTGTACCACACGCTACCATTGAAAAATCCACACCTGCAACTTTTGGTTTTGCGTTTTACGTCTTTCAGGCATTCTATCGCAGCCATTTTTGCACACTTGTTTTACAAGTGGTGTTAACTTAGAGATAAAGACCCTAGGCCACAAATGGTCTCTTTCAAACATTTCAAATTTTTCGGTCTTTGGCACAATACCTATCGAAAAACATGCCGAGTACTTTTGTCCCCTGTATATAAAACAGCGGTGAGATGCACTCTCCCGATCACCTATACCATCACCAGACCCTCACCAGCTATATCTTAACATCGTGTTCGATTCGGGATCTCGCCGTTTCAAATGCTACTGTGGTTTTGAGAAGTGTGATGCTCAATAGAAGAGAAATATCTCAGGTACTTGCAATCTCCCCGGGGAGCTTGAAGCAATAGCAATGAGCTCATGATTATAAACAGATAATTATTACACAGTGCATGGTGGAGACTTGCATCCTCACTAGCCCATAACTAAAGTTTCGTGAAACTTGGTATTAAGTAACCTTATTTGAAAAGCATTGGGAATGTTAATAATGACCTTTGTACAGTATTCCTGGGGAATTAGAGCAGAAAACTTGTAAAGGAGAGTTTGCACAGGTTTCAGGGGAATAATAGCGGAAAAGTCTGAATTACACAAAGTATGACCTTATGACGTTTGGCCTACAACATGTCTGTCCGCAGCGGAGTAGCGGTAATAATCAGGTCCTGTGAGGTCCCTGGTGGTCAAATGTCATTTAGATTGGGTCGGGGCTGACGGGTATACATGCCGCCATGTAATTTTGTATTAACATTTTACTTACATTATGTTACTTCGGAGGGGCAATAGTAGACGAAAATAAAACCATGCCAATACGTAGAGATACGGGATCCATTTAAAACAACACTATTAGGCTTAATTGGAGCTATATTGGTTTAACCGCCATCCTGAATTTAGAAATGGCTGTCCATCCTATCCCATCCTATCCTACAATATCTTGGCTTGTAAGCAACGTAAACAAATTATAAATGTTGGCAATAACGATGTTTGCGATACCAGGGAATCAATTATAGTCGATTCGCGTGATACGTTCGTCCCCCTGGAGTTTTGGACCTATTCCAATAAATCGGAGAGAGGCTCTACCGGAAAATGAAAGAATTCAAATGCACGTGCCACACCGGATTATCTTGGAGGACACTCCGGTCATTTAACTCACTCACCTGCCACTCAATACAATTTCATTCATGTATGGACACGCACTATAATAGGGTATTTCAGGCATTAACATTGCTCGCAATAACATGATTAACAGAAGTCCCTGCGCCTCATTGAATTTTTCACCTCCGCAAGAATGGTATCAGATGAATGGAGTATAAAAGCGCTCTCTATTAGCAGTAGCTAACTGGGTTTAGCAATCATCCTGAATTTTAAAATTAATAAAATAACAATATTTTTTGTTTTAAATTTTCTAATATCTCGTCTTGCGGCGAGCAACGTATGTTATAATTGGTGACAATACCCATGGTTGTGATATAAATTGCATTACATGTGGCTAATTTGCTTTAGCCGCAATCTTGAACAATAATAACCATAATAATAATAATAATTAAAAAAAACGACCGCCATTTCGTACGACATTTTTGCAACACAAAAACTTCCACCATGCATCTTGATTTTCAATGGCTGCCATTTTTCATCATATTTTGTCCTATATCACAGTGTGTAACTGATGAATATTTTTAAATGGTGGCAATACCTGTGTGTTATGATACCACAGATACAATATGCCTCTTGCCATGTATGGAGGTATGGGGGGTTGGGGAGGTTTTTTTACTCATTACGGAATAAAGCTCGGTGTGATATTGAGGTTTATTCCATTTATATCATATGCAACCATATGGAGCGATCCGGGATCGAGGAGGGTTGGATGGAGCAAGGCATGAGCGATCCTGGATCGATCCTAGATCGCTCCTGGATCGATGTTTTTCGATATACCACCATAACCATGTGATTACTGATTCCACCATAGTTTTTTCTTGCTTGCTTTTCTGACAGATGCAATCCAATTTGCTGTCGTTGCAGTCATTCCCATTACACCATTTACCCGCTGATTGAAATCTTACAGGGTATGTCTTTCCCTCTCTCTCTCTCTCTTGAAATAGGGGCACGGAAAAGGGATAAGTTTGGGAGAAACGTTAGGGATGGCGGTAAAACCTGGGTGGGGATTCATTGAATAGGATGAATTAAATTGAGAACGGTAGCTTGTAAAATGGAATTTAATCACCTTGAGTATATTTGAAAAAAAGGGCAAAGTATTTTTTAAATGATGGAATGGCATATGAGTACATGATTGTTAATTGCATCACAGGGTCTAGTTTGTAAAAAGTTTGGAACGGGTGCCACCCCTGTCAAATAAAAGATGACTCCGTTTTGTGTTCTTATTGGCTATACCATGGAATAACAAACTGATGGCAGTCTTTCGAGTATACATAGTGGCCTTTTGGATATCGGGCAGTAGAGCGTCTCGCATCGCTATCATATTTATATTGTAAGAGTGTTACAGTTACAGTCCCATATTCCCCATCTCTAATGTTAAGCACATTGAGAAAAATTATGTGAGGGTCATAATTTGTCGCCCCTATGGCATCTTAGACCCATACGCCCCAAAGAAACACAAAATAAAAAAAAAAAAAAAAAAAAAACTTCTGTTTTTCATACCTCTCCTTCTTTACATTCTTCTTTCCCTCCCTCACTTATTTTTCGTGTATCCTTTGCTGATTCCATACACCCTATGAAGGCAGACTTGAGTATATCGCCTTATATGGAGATATTGGCTATATTTGGAATAGCTATGGAATTCTTATGACCAGGTTGTGCATGGTAAGTATAGTGTATAGTGTTCTTCTCACAATGAACTTTTTCCAATACGATTTTTGCACTGGTTCCCAAGTGAATTTATAGTGAAAAAATACTTAAATTGCAAGATTGTGATAAGTTGTGTTCATTTAGGAACTTTTTGTCACTATAAATTCATGTGATAACCAGTGCAAAATTGTATTGGAAGAGTTGCAATCTGGGAAGAACACTATACCTCCTCTTCTCCTCTTGTGCATGGTTGTCACATGTAGCGTATGTGACACTTAAACATTGATTATGACCTGTCAATGGCTATTCCAAGTCGTCGCCCACATCACATACTGTCGTATTTTACAAAACACGTTTTCCGATAAAATCGAAATTTAAAATCTCTCGCGACATTTCATGTCTATACGGTTAAAACGAAGCATAAAAGAAACTAGACCTTACTGTTTTGCAGAAAACATTTTAAAGTCCAATATAAACCATAAATCCAACTAATCTTCATATTTGAAACTTTGTGAATGGCAAGATCTCGATGAACTAAGTAATTAAGCAGAATTTCGCAAAAACCTAAAAAATGTGAAATACGACAGTATGGATCGGGCGACTAAGTGTATTCAATACTCCCATAAGGGAAGCATACACTCAATTCGATTTGTGTTCTCCATTGAAGGTGTAATGGAATTCATCGGGATCTCTCAATAGAGGTAAATAGTGTATGGTGAGCATTCTTCGACCTATTACGACAATTTCCGTACCGCGGAAGCGGTAATTTCGAAGCCTTTTTTCTTGGCTTTGATAAAAGTCGTCATGATTTTGGCTCCATCCTACCAGGCACAACATTAATGAACAGTTTGTTGACATTTCCATATACATTCACAGAAAGAGCTGCAATTACAGTTACAAAACAGATTGTATTCGGTTATCGGCAACACGATCTGAACATTTGCTTCGCAAGTTGAAAATGGAACAAATCCAACGATATACTTATGGGCTATACTCATATGTATTGTCAAAGTACAACTGGAAGGCCTTTAGAAAGGACATTTCGTGATTTACAAACTCGTCGCCCCAGCGTACGTACTTGAGACTTTTGTATCACCTGAACCGTTGGCCTGAGTATAGTAAGTGTACCCACTCCTATGTGCCGATTCGATCTACTTTGGCAGAAATTTGTAATTTTTAATTTTTGCTCGTGAATGGACAGAAATTAGGAAATATGTTTTCTAGAGGATATCTAACGAACCATAAAAAATAAAAACACCCCAAAAAGTAACTCCCTACCTCTGAAATCTGTCGCACCACCCAAATTCCACAAAAGAGGCAAAAGGTCCACTTTTAGCTGAATTTTTGCATAAAAAATGAAAAAATTGACAAGAAAGTCCACTTTTTGGTGATGAGATGTCAAAAAAAAGTCCAAAAAAGGACCATTTTATGGGGTTAAGTCCACTTTTACCAAAAAAGGTCCACATTTTCGAAGTTCCGCACCTCCCCAAAAAAAATCCTGCGTACGTCCATCAATGCCAATGTTTCAGAGCTATGCTGCTCCAGCTATCAGGGACATGCTACCCCTGTATGCACCTTTAACACGTTTCGCGGACTTTGGGTCACTTCTGACCCAGATGCACTTCAGTGGGTTCCATTGTTTTAGGCCAGCCAACCTTGACAATTTTTCAAAACTAGCGAGACAGAGCATTTTTGACCGCAGGCGGCCCCAGATTTTCTAGCCAGAGTGTCTCGCCGCGAGGCCGTTTATCAATGAAACTGCAACCCGATATCAGTTTATGTGCCCACACGGGAGGTCAGTAATTGCCGATCTTTATCGCTAAAGTCCCTGGTGTGTGAGGCCTGTGAATGTGCCTAGCACGGGTGCGGGGAAGACATTTTCTTCTTTTATATTGGAGCACCTATTTGAATTCACTTTATCGGCTGGCTGTTACGCCACTACTGCAACATCCCAGTTGATAAAGATTGTGCTGCAAAGGGATTACCACACCAAGTACCAAGTACCAAGAAGGAAAAAGGGAAAAAGGGAGAAAGGGAAAGAGAAAAGTTGGAAATTAGGGTCGGTCTCGAACCAAGTCCATCGGGCACCAGTCCCATGACCGGGGATATCACGCAACGTGCCCATATGCGTGTTCGTTTGATGGGGCAATCGCTGCATCCGGGACTTTAGTGGCAATGCATTGGATTAAGACATTTTAAAATTAACCTTGTTATGGTTCTACAAAAATATTGTTCTGTGCTATATGCTCTTCTCAGTAAGATAACAAAAAGAAATTTTTAACAAAATTATGCCATGATATTTTTTTATATGAGATGAGTAAACATGCTTTCCTTTAACTCATCTCATATAAAAATATCATGGCATAATTTTTAACAAAATTATGCCATGATATTTTTATATGAGATAAGTTAATAAGGAAAGCAGGTTTAGACCAATAGGCAATTTTTTTTTATAAACCCACCCAATTCACATAGCAGGAGCCTGTTAGCCACTGGTAATGCTATTGCTATTCAGCAGGTACCTGTTATAACTGACTCAATGTATACACTGCATACAGTGCTATCATATCATAATAGTATTATCGCTTTATTCCGTAAAGCTTATGTAGGATCAAAATCAATCTCCACCCACATCCTCCCTCGCTAGTGTAGTGGATAAGAGCATCGATTTATAATGCAGGTATCACAGGTTCGAATACAGCCGTGAGCTTTTTAAAATAAATGTATTTCAATATTATTTTAGAGTAAAGAGAAACATTACTAAGTCCATAGTTGGAAATACGCGTGTACAATACGTTTAGGAACACTAAACCGTTCATGGTACGTGCTGTATAGCACTGTATGCAGTGTATACACTGAGTCGGTTATAACAGGTACCTGCTGAATAGCATCTACCAGTTATAACGGGTTCCTGCTATGTGAATTGGGTCCTAAACCACGAACCTTACTGTGAAGCTTTATAAAAATGCAGTGTTGTATCTATTTAATTCCTTTCTTTTGTTTTTACCTCTATGTCTAGTTTGTTTAATTGTTGGTTTAATTTGTATTCCCCCGATCCGAAGCGCCCCAATACCGAGCGTCCCTTTTTGGAAACTGCAGAGAAAGTTAGTGGTTGGTCTACCTATGCGATATATTGCTTGTAATGTGATACTGCGGAACGGACTTCTAGTGTGATGATGGTGATTGAATACGTCTATAGCTAAGTTCGATTTAATATAATTTTGATGGAAACAATCAACAGTTTGATGGATAAAATTGATTATCGTGATTTAATCCATGCGTTGAAAGATCGAATTAAATGGAACATCATATTTTAATCATATTTAAAGCGAGCATTGCCCACCAAATGGCACCGCTAAAATCAAGAGAAGATTTCAGTAGCTTCACACAATGCATTGCTTCAATGGAGGTTTTTGTACAAGTACTGATGTGAATCGTTAGTGATGAAACATAGCTAAATTGACAGTACTGATCACAAACTTTCATTTTAAGAGTATTTCATCTCTAACGATTCACATGACAACCTGTACAAAAAACTTCCAATGGAAGCACTGCATTGTGGGAAGCTACTTGTATCTTCTCTTGCTGAAATCCATACCATGTTGATTGACAAAAACAAAGGAAGACGATTTTTCTGTTGCCGACTATAATAACCTTTCCCTAAGAGGATATGAACAAAATCATATTTCACCCAATCTATTTCTATTTTACTTAAGAGACTTTTAATCTTTTAGGAGACAAAAAACAAGACAAGAATTTCCTACAATGGTACTTTAACAACAAACAACATTAAATGAAAATCAAAGCAGCTTAAAGGTGCTTGTTACGATTTATGTGCACCGTGTTCTCTACTTGATACGAATTGCAAGCACTGATGTACATAACACCAAAAACAAATATGATACAATTAATATTTATGGGTAACCATAAAACGGCATGTTTTGTAAAGAAAATGCATTTTAAGGTTGAAATGTTTGGACGACACCGAGCACGGGAAAATGTGGTCTTTCACATGATATTAAAGTCGACACATCTTCATAGTTAAGGGGAGGGGGAATCCTAAAGATACACATTAATGAAAGCCACGCATCCTTGCCCAGTGAGTGGTGTACCTAGTGGATGTGACGCCTAGTGCAGGGGCCCGCCGTAAACACTGGTGGGTTAGTACTGGAGGCGTCCAGGGTGCGGATCCCCCCGAAACTATTGGGTTTTAGCATGTTAATTTTTGAGTGCCTTCTGAGAGCTCTCAGTTATCGCATTATCTTGAAGCAGATGAAATATTTTTGAACTATAATATTGCTCATATTTTCAGTGACACTATTTAAGATCAGCCACTATTTTGTTCGAGTATTATGAGAACATGTACTTGTAGACGCATAAAAGCGCAAACTACACCTATTCAGTAAGAATTCCTATAGCTGTCTTAGAATATCACCAATTGGCTTATTTCCTGATAAAGCATGATATAACCGCTGACTAACCAATCAAAAAAGTCCTTTTATATATTCCTACCATTCGCTAAATAAATCATTAAACTCGTATGTATAATCAATTAATCAGCAGGTATAAACCTGGATGGAGGTTAAAGCTAATATCTCTGTGCAAAGCATATTACAATTCTTACAGTATATCTGATTTGCTCATTACACGACTTGCAAGTTACCAATCAATGTTGTCTGATTGCAATAGATAGACAGTTAGTTCCCAGGGGTTAATCTTTCAGAACTCCAATTTTAAAATAGGGATTTCCCGCCGTTTCCTTAAACAAATTAGGTTACGGAAAATCGAAAGTGCTCGAAAGCTTTTTTCAACGTTACCTTTCAAAACTGTTAACTGTTTGATATGTAACCAATCATATTACATTAAGCTTATAGTGGGCTTGGAGTACTCACATTTGAAAATAGAATATGTGTCACCTTTTGCTTAAACAAAAAAAGGTTAAGAGAAAATCGAAAGATTTTTTGCAACGGTAGCATTCCAAAGGTGTAAACGGGAGTGTTTCTTTTGCCCTATTAAATGTAAGCAGAATAATCTTCAAAATATTGGCTAACTCTCCGTTCCCCTAAAATTTACCATAAGGAAAATAATAATAATAAACAAAAGATTAACAGTTTAAGCGGCGACGCAAATGCATTACAAACGTTAATGCAATCATCTGATGTGCATGTAAGAGCTAAAAATGTCTTCTTTCAGAGCAAAAGAGGCAAATCTGATAGCAGACACGCGTCGCTTTGGTAAGTATAATCATTAAAATATATGAAATAAATTTGGCTAACACAGACACAGTCCGCGGCAACTGTCCATTTGCAATGAACACAAATGTAATTTCTGCGTTGTAAGCGGGTGTATTTGCAGAAAAAGTTTAAAGAAACACGAAATAATATAAAACAGACTTATTAATAAGATTAATGAGATTGTTGGTCGTGCAAAAGTAAATTTAAATCAGAAGATGGTGTTCCTATTATCGAACCTCAAAATAGAGCAAATGCTTTTAACAATTTTTTTGTTGAGCCAAAACCAAAACCAAAATTACCATCAAAGATAAAACATATGGGCCAAAATTATTTTGAATATTTAGATGAACCTTTACAATAAGAGATAATCGAAAGCCTTTTGCAACGTTAGCATTCAAAAGTTGTACACCTGAGTGTTTCTTTTGCCCTATTAAATGTAGGCAGAATAATATTCAAAATATTGAATGGGTAACTCGCCGTTCTCCTATAATTTACCATAAAGAAAAAAAAAAAGATTGAAAAAAGATTAACAATTTAAGCCGACGCAAAAGCATTACAATTGTTAATGTAATCATCTGATGCGCATGTAAGAGCTCAAAATGTCTTCTTTCAGAGAAAAAGAGACAAATCTGATAGCAGACACGCGTCGCTTTGGTAAGTATAATCATTAAAATATATGAAATAAATTTGCCTAATACAGACACAGTCCGCGGTAATTGTCCATTTGCAATGAACACAGCCCAACCTTGTCGCACGACGGTTCCTTTCGAATCAGTTTTCATTTTGACAGATAATGCACCGACTCTTCAGAAAATGTCACACGGTTATATTTTTCCGTTGAGAGGAAGTACATCGGCTCTTTCAACATATTTCAATATTATAGCATGAGAAAATATTAAAACATGAACCCAGAGTGCAATCATTTGCAACTCAGCAAATCACTCCCCAAAATGATAATAAGGGTATGTCTATATGTCCGCACAAAGTCGATATAGTGGGGGGGGGTTGTCACCCAAGAATATTTTATGGTACAATTGTTGTAAAACTAGTCAATTTCCAACATTTAAAGCTGAAAATACATGAAAACTGATATTCCTACCTTTTTAGCGAAAATTGAATTTCGACTATTTTTATGTGGAAAATGCCAATTTTGCCGACTCGCGGATGTGACGCCATACTAGGTATAGTATTACTTGTATTGGTATCGATAGAAATAGGACCAAAGCTATCCACTGGTATCAAAATCATAAGCATCGGGTGCTTCATAACGAATTCTCCACACATACCCGGCATAAACATCATAAAACGAATCAACCAACGTTGCGCGCAATCATTCTAAGCACACCGAGTACGCAAATTAATATATACATACAGGCAGAGGTATCACAACCATCGGGTGCTTATAACTGTATAATAACGATTTGTTTGCCTTGGAAAAAGGTGTGCAAAAAGCTTCAAAAGACGAGGTTAAATATTCATCTCGATATCAGTTTAAGTTAAATACAGCCGAGTAAAGGAGGGAGGAAGGAGATACGGCAATATGTTTTAACACATTGAAAATATGTTATATGACCACAACTTGTACTTGCACCCAATTACTCGTTGCCTTTACAACAATGCTTGCACTGAAATCGATCATTATTAGCAAAATGTCCCAACAGCGTCAAAATCCTTCTCAACGCACGTGGAAGTGATTGATTGTGGTATTTTAATACAATATGTTTAAATAGTTCGCCTTCTCACTCAACTGTACACACACACACACACACATGTGCGCGCCAAATCCAGGATACCTGTATCATCTGTAAAACGTCTATCTTCAAGAGTAATTGAAGTCAGTTTTGATAAAGAAAGAATATACACCATTTGTTTGCCATTATTAAGGCGTGGAAAAGGTCAAGTTAGCTTTGAAGATGACAGAGGGTCTTCTTACGGTACCAATTACTGCATATTGCAGAAGACAGCATGCTGAAAATGCACTTAGTACTTACTACATTGATATCCTCAGTTCGCTCTCTAACCGGGTTCGTGTTTGTGTAAGGCCAAGGGGGACATGATATGATGATCATATCGACCGGGTTGTTGTGCTCCCTCGTTACTATAAGGTTATGAGAACGAGGCTGAATAAGGCAAATTTCAACGGCCCGTAGTTCGCTCTAACTTGGATATAAACACGCTAAAAATACGTATGAGCTAAGAACAATTGGAAATGTTAGGGTTCGGGAGGAAATTTTGTTGGTGGTTTTAGTGTGGTTTGGTGTGTATTCCCGTAGGATTTTCATGCTCAAATGATGTTGTTGGTGTTGGGTTTCAATAGGAGCCTCAACTTGTCAGAAAATGACGGAGTGCAATTTTTCGAACTGATGCCCCCTTCCTCAAGGGGGGAATGTTAGTACAGGCGAAAAATTAAAATCAGACAAATTGTGTTTAATGTACACTAAAGTGTTCGTCTCCTTGATAGGATTCAGAAGGTATATATTGCCTGGTTCCAACATTTGTAGTTAAAGAAGGACCAGCCCCTTCACGCGTGATCACCACTGAAAAAGAAAATAACATTTTAACTGATTTGGTTATATCACTATTGCGACATCAGGGAAAGATTGGTTAGCCCCCCCCCCCCCCGTAGACCATGTAGACCCGTGCTACTTTGCTATGTAAATAGCCAACCAAAATGTAAAACACTGTAAAAATTAATAAATTTGGAGCCTTTGAGACCAATACAAACAAACTTATCACAGTTTCAACAAAATCTGAGCATTGGGCAAATTTTACCCAGGATGACCTTGAACCGTATGGGGCTATAGCGCTTAACTAAAGGTCGGAACATAGGCAAAGTATAACTTTTTCGAATCATATAAGAGACGAAACAGGTTATGTACAGGTAAACACACTTGAAGAAGGGGGGGCAGCAGTCCGAAAATTTGCACCCTATCATTTTCTGACAGTCTGGTCCCTATTGAATGAAAACAGCACGAAAATCAATTTTAGCACAAAAATCCTCGGAACCGTTTCATTAGCATACCAAACCACACTATTCATTTCCGTTGCGAGTTTTACATTGAAAAAAAATTGGTATTAATATTTATTTACAACTTAAGTTAAGAAGCACTTAGCTAATTAAAGTGGCGCGTTTCGTAATTACCACACAATGATTCCCCGGTAGTGAACCAGAAAGCCGTATCTACAGTTACGACCTTGTTGACACTCAACAGATGAGAGCGTGGGTGAGAGCGTTGGCCTAGCTGTTAGCGGTGCTTCCCTCTGGCGCAAATTTACAATCATAATTCACGGCGTTCGAATCCAGGTGGGGTCGTGGCACTTGCTGGGTTTATTCGGGTAATTAACCAATTCTGGATTTGATCTATGTACCAGCTATTGATTAAATTACAGAATTACCGTCCCTCCATTGGTCATTTGGAATGGGGCAAATGGATCATGAAAGAATCACGTCCTTTCGGAGGGGCACGTTAAGCCGTCGGTCCCGTGCTACAGAGAGCCACAACTGGACATGTACATCGCAAGTCAGTGTCGAATAAGAGTAGGGGGTAAAACCCTGACTGTTCCCAATCCGCCCCAGCCTAAATAGCGGGCCACTCTTAAGGAGCGTCCGTATCATGATTACACGCGGCCCACGGATAAGACACTTGCTTGAAACAAATCCTAACACCACCACAAAGCCATTACCAACTAGAATTTCGCGGTTTTTTATCGGCTTTGCGGTTTTCGGCGAGGAGCTGGTACCGAGGTTAGGGTGTTTGGTTCCGTGAGGAACTTATAAGAGTAACCTGTAGCGTTGGTAAACTTTGTCACCACATTAGGTCCCTGCCTGAATACCCGACCACAGGCGCCCTTTGACAAACTAACCAGGGGACCCCCCTTAAAGTCAAAGGTCTTTTTTCAATTCGAACTATCCAAGACCCCTTTTCACAACTGACGGGAGCCCTTCCAAGATGTCACTGAGTGTCCCTTGCCCAATAACCAAGATCAACCTTTCATTCACCAAAGGTGGCCATTTCCCAACTAACCCAGGTTCCTTCTTTCAACTACACCAGGCACCATTTCTACATTACTTCACACCTATACCCAATACCAATGAAATTTTTTGTATTACAATTGATTCCGTAAAGCGCTATGTGATATTGGGCAGAAGCATTGACGGAATAGAAATGGCCATACCTCATTTGAATACCATGAAACCCTCTCCCAGATTTGCTTCTCAACCTCCCAGAGTTCCCTTTCCCAACTACCCCCGGTTCTCTTTCCATCAACGCCGGGGTTCCCCATTATACAAAGTGTTGTCCAATCACCCTTCCCCCAACACAACCCTTCCCCACCCAATTCAGGGTTCTCATTATCATCCAATTGAAAAATGAAAAGAATAAAAATGAAAACAAATATATATTGTTTTAATTATTTTATAAAACTGTAATTTTGTTTTGAACCAATTTTATTTTCTCCACTTTTTTCTATATTATTTATTTGTTAACATTTATTGTTATTTGGGTCATTTTGTCACATTTCTTATTTTTTTTATTTTATAATTGTTTTAAAAAACATTTTTCTTCGTATTTTTTTTTAAATGTATTTGTCATTTTTTTTCATTTTTAATATATCCGTTTTATTCTTTAAATTAATTGTATTACTTTTAGTTTTAATAGTTTGTCTATATTTTTGCACATTTTAAAGCCTTTTTATGTTTCATTAATTTTTGTTCGTATTCGATATTTTTATTATTTCTTAATCTTTTTAAACTTTTAATTACTAACGTTGTTTGTATTTATGCTACAAGTTTCAGGTTTATTATTATTACTATTTTATTTTGATTAGTATTTTAATAAATACACGCAAATTCTTTCCTCAACAAACCCCTTGCTTTTCGTATTTTATCAACGTTGTATTTTGGTATTTTTCATATGCTTCCAACTAATTTTATAATTGTTTTTTTTTAATTTTTTTTTTTGACCTTATGTATTTTCAATGTCTTTTTAATTACTGTAATTATGGAAACACTCGTAACACAGACGAGTTTTACGTTAGACATTGTAAAACCATTGTTTCATCAAGAGGGATAAGAACAATGGGCCCACAATACTGGAATGAATTTTTACCAACGAATATAATGTTCGTAAAAACATGTATGCGTTTTTTTTAAAAAGAAGGAAACAGGGACCCCAATCATGCTGATTGTATACCTAGATCTAACTTTTAATTTGTTGCAGTGTTTGGTTTGATCATAACTGGGTCATAATAAGCTACCTAAACTTGTTGTTGCAAGCATTTTTGTAGTTTTTATTTTTGTAATTATTTATATTACTTTTATGAACGGAGGTACCATAGTCTGGCCAACTTGGCCTTTTGGTACACCTCAGCTATATAATTGTATTATTTTTCTCACCTTCCTTGTATTGTACTCATTATAAATGTCGATGATATGGAAATAAGAAGAAATTATTTATCAATTATCTTAGTTTTTATTATTTTAAAGATTGTATTTTTATTAGTGCATTTCATTTAAGTACATTGCTTATGATGTATTTTCATTTAGTTGCAATTTTTTGTTTATTTTTTTAAATTTATTGTTGTTGATTAAGTGAATTTTGTTAATTTATTGTATTTTTAAGTAAATGTGCTTAGATAATTTTATGTATTTTAATTAATTGGAATTGATATGGTTTTTTCTGTAAAGGCGGAGGGGGTAGGGGGAGTGCGGGGGGGTTGGTCGTGGAGCGTTTCGGGGGGGCACGGTGTTGGGGCCCCCATTTATTCAATTTAATTCTTGAATTTTTTATTTTGTTGTATTATGTTTAAATTATGGTCTTTTGTTTCCATGGTAATTTTGTTTCAGTTACTTATTCCCAACTTCGTGATTCACTTTAAGCGGTGGCGGTTGTTCTAAAAAAGAAGAAAAAAGTTCGGGGAAAAGGAGAAAAAGCAAAATAAGGCACATCTTTTCTGTGGTAACAAACAGCTTAACAATAACAAAACTAAATAAAACAATAAAAAAATCAAACTGACTTTTGACAGTTCGAACCCTGGACCAACGGGGGGAAAATACACGTGCTGCATAAGCGCCTTAAACCGCTGCGCCACTGAGGATCTTACATAAGAATGTTTGTAATTGCCTCCATTGTCACACGTTTGGAAGACAGATTGACACGACCACTTAATAGCCAGAGAGATAATATTTGCCGAGAATAAGCGAAACCAAATTACTCAAACACTAAATCATGAACTATTTTTCCTATATAGACTATAAAAGAATTAAAACATTACATATCTCAGACCTAATGATTAATTTCACAATCAGTGAACAATATACAGGCCCTTTTTCCACAAATAACGTACACATCACCACGTTAACTAAGTGTAACCCCATTACGAACACGGACTATTCCACATGGCCAGCTCGGAGGACGAAAAACAAAACACTAATTTCTTGCAACCACTTGCCTCACAATCGTCCAAAATTCCACCTTTTTCGTTCACAAAAAAACAAAACAAGGCCCTTTCGGCCCTGTGAGAAGATTCAACACAACAATATCCAATTTATAGTTAAACACCATCCTTCTATCCAACGTGGACTGAAGTTCAATTTTTCTACAATGCAAAAGGCTAAGTTAGTACCTACCCCAATACGTGCACACTGACTGTCTTCTGACGGCACATTTTGGGAGTTAAAAGTAGACCAATTCCAATAGACAGACTAACGTCTGACCTAATTTGACTTGTGGATACTGAGCAAACAAAACTCAAAGAAATTCATTTGTATAGCAAAAAAAAGCGAGCTACACCTCATTAGCCAGAACTTGCGATTAATTGAGCCTTATACTTATAAAAAATGGTTAAATTCTTGGTAATAAAATAATAAGGAGTGAGCATAAATGGCAGGGGGAGAAGGACGAACTATAATTTTGCTGACCAATACTATTTTTTTTTGTGGCAAAAATTAGCATAATAAATTGGTACTTGTTTTTTCTTTAAAACGTGAAAAACATAACAAGGATTTTGTACTATCTAACATATTTCTAAAATTCAGGCTTCAATTAGATGTCATTGACTCGATAACCAATTAAAAAATAGAGGAGTGCCAACACACCTTTTGTTGCATTCTTTTTGGAAAGGTTAACAATTCGAGACCATTTCAAAGAAGCGATAAAGTATTAAAGATTTAACCTTGCTGATGACCTTTGAAATTTGACGATTTGTCTTATATCTCAGTAACCATACGTTGTGGGTAGGTATACAAACTTACCCTTTTTAATTCTTGTAACAGACAGAACACTTGTTGTTGTGGGGGTTAGTTTTTTTACAGCAATCCAAGCATTTTTCATTTTTGACACCTTTGTATGAGATCCCCCTCCTGGCTTCAGTCCCACTTTCACGAGGGGCACACCGATAAAATATGTTCATAGCCTTCATGAAGACAAATCCACTGAGAAATAATGCTTGCTCTCCATTGGTCTCGGAATTGCTTCAGATAGATGACCCAACTAATAAGCAACTGCGTCAAAATCCATTACTCAAAAACACGTGGAAGTGATTGATGTGGTATTTTAATCCAGTGGGCGTAAATAAATAAGATCGCATTCTCACACAAACCTCAACACGCACACAGTGCAACCCAACCTAGACGCATAACCCGCAAGCCTGCGCGCAAGTGGCATGTAAGCATGTATTAACTAAAAACGGGGATCCGTCCTCGCTCATTCAGTCCACGGTAGATTAAGGGTCTTATTTAGCGGCCTGACTATTCAGTTGGTAGACTTATGGACCCCATCTTTTTCACATTTCTCGGGGACATTGAATATTAATTATTAAAGAAAATATACAGATGTTGAATCTTAAAAAGGAATTATTATGGGAGTAACAGCAATTTTGGAAAAAAAAATAAAAATAAACGATTTGATGGACACGTAACGGCATTGAGTGGTTTATTTTTTGCTTCGGGGGGACCCATCCGGTAAAAATGACGTTGACGTATCCCTACATTGGACAAAAACAACCGATTCGTATGTACGTCGGTTTTTGGAAATCAGTAGGGAAACAGGTAAATTTGTACTGGTTAGACATACTACACGGCGTCTTTGGAAAAAAAAATAATAGCACGTTGGGAAGAGGGGGGGGTCATGTACAGTACTTGATTTAACATAGTAGATTTATATATATCGGTCGCCCCCGAAGAGCACACTTGATCTGATACCTGACACGTGGAACCTGGTAACTGACACGTGACACCAAACTATTTCTCTCGTTACCGTTTTATAACTACAATACGGCAAACAAAGCAGCAAGCATTCTGTATCCTGTTGTCACAGCGTAATCGATTAAGATGTGAGACTATACAACATGTGGTTCTGTACAGGGAGGGTAGGGCACACCGATATGCTCGATTTGGGCATTGGGATGGTAATTTGTGAAACTGCTAAATGCATTTACTATGGCAGTCTTGCGTCCAGTGACATTAAAAAATATCTCTTAAAACCGTTGTGCAAAAGATCTTAGTAATATCATGATAAATTAAGAAAAAAATATGAAGTTCACATCAATCATGCTTCTGTTAAGTGCTTGTTCCAATTGATTTGTATTGGTTCTCTACTTGATATGAGGCCTGGCACTTGCACATACACCCAATCAAGTACCGTGGGAAAACAAACTTGCGGTTTTAGATGGTAGACGAATAATGACAGTTGCAAAGCCCTCTTCAATACTGTTGCAATATTGATGGTTTAACACTAAAACGGCGGTTTTTGTGTTTATATCTTGGGAATGAAATGGTTTGAGGGCTCCATTTTAGGACGACAATGAGAAAAATACCGGCCTTTCATCTGATATCAAAACTCAGACAATACTTCTGGGTAAATCAGGGCTGTCCCAACACGATTCGGAACACGCACCTTTAAATTATCTGTGCATACATCAAAACTCCAGAAAACATTCCCCTGCATAAAGGAATCTCTATCAAAACATAATACCCTTGAACATAAGCGCCCATGGCTACAGAGCTATGCGTCTGTAGCCATGCGAACGAGACACTCCTAATATCAAAACAGCCCTATGATAGTTATTATACACCCCAAAACCAGTGCACTCCTGGATACCTGTATCATAATGTAAAAGGGTTATCTTCAAGAGTAATTGAAGTCCGTTTGGCTAAAGAAAGGATATTTATACACCATCATTTTGTTTTGCCATATTAAGGCGTGGAAACCCACAGGTAAAGTTAGCTTTGAAGATGACAGGGGTGCGCTTGCTGGCTATCCATTTCTGTATACTTGCAGCAGCAGAATTCCTTGAAAATGCAGAAAATATATGCGTGGGATTGGGGAGGGGACTTACTGACAAATTTTTTGTTTTGATAATGATGATCATAACGACGTTCTATTGGTATACGAGAAAGAAGCTATACCCTCGTAAATATAATGTCTATAAGAACGAGATGATATTAGGGTAAAGTTACAAAGCGTATTCGTTTTAATTGAATAAACCACGTAAAATACATCCTCCTCCTCATTCATCATATCATCTCGTCATCTTCGAAATCGTCGTCTCACTCATCATCATAGTCGTTATTGTCATCATCCTCAACATATCATAGTCATAATGATCATACAAGGACCTCCTGACATACATTTTGGGAGTTTCAAGCGTCCCAATACATGTTAGAAATCTTCGTAAATTATATTCACTGTCGTGGTTAGAACCGTTGTAATTTTACAGATTGTTTGATTTCTTTGTGGTAAAATGGTCATTGTTGGTCGATTTGTAAAACATGAAGGTATTGAAAGTATCGTACAATAGTCCCTTTCACTTTGAAAAAATTATTATGAAGTGTGTTTTAGACCTTTGTTAATTAATGAAATTAAGGTAATTTAATGGCAGTTCCGGAATACACCCGGACTGCAGAAATTACCGTAAACATATAAACGTGTTGTAATGTGTGTAGTAATGTTTGGGTAAATAAACATTGTGGCGTATATGTCATTTTTGTGCTCTTGTTCAGTGCATATTTTTTGCTGAAAATATTGTGTTGTGTAAATAATGTCTTTTTCACGAACAAAAAGAAAGTATATGAAATACGACATTTTTTTCCCACCAGTGTGTGGTAGGAAGGGGTTCAGTGATTTCTTACAGTGTACCGTCCCGAACAGCTATGGGAAATATTCCGAGCCAAAGACCTATGTAGACAGTGGTCAACCAGAATGAGCACCAGCTCAATGTGTAACAACTCACACACTTGTACATATTATACACTATACAATTGTGCACGAACACTATGTGTTTATTACAGTAAAATAATTTTTAACATTAAAGGCCCCCAAATAAGTGTATTGAAGATAAGGTTGTTAGTATGGCACAATTTCAAGTCTTTACCTCCTGCTGTCTAATTTTAAGACTGTACACCGATAAATATCCAGGTATCCTATTTACATCCTATAATTGAATTCATATAAGTTCATTCAATAGATATCTTACATGGTATTGGATTCAGAAACACTTAAACATGAAATAAATTGATTGAATTGTTAATTTATGTTGTAATGTGATTTTTATAAAACGGCTAAAATTTTGTATCGATCAAATACTAAATTGGACTTTCTTAAACTGTACAAACAAAGAAAACATTTAAGTTATCTTCAGATTTGAAATACTATTAATCTAGTTGAGAGCCTGTAACTTGTAAATCAATTTGAATTCATCTCAAACCTGCCCCATGACAGTGGCTCGCTTAACACCTTTAAGTGACCAAGGGGGTGGGGGGGGATTCTAGGGACCCCCAGAAATTGTTCGCGCTGGCCGCTTTACGCGTGCGATTTTTGCGCCGAATTGTTTGATTGTCTGACTTTTAAATGCGTTCTTTTCATACCAAAATAATTAAATCGGCCAAGCCGTTAATGAGATATTAGTGGGGGTCCCATGGAACCCCCCCCCCTGGGCACTAACGGAAGTCAGTTGAGATAATTTTTTAAAAATAAGAATTAAAAAACGAGAACCCAAAGCAATTTTTTTTTTTTGGCTGATATAAGTGCACACATACATGTAAGTAAACAATTCTTGTAACAATTAAAAATATTAACCCTTTATGTGCTGAAAAACAAAAAATTTATCATGTACGTTGGCCAAAACCGTTACCTGTACAAACTCTATGGAAAAATGACGTGAATTTTGCAACCCGTAAAAATTAAAGGATTCCCTAAAACTGCTGGTTTTGTGTAAATATAAGTAAGTCGGGTCTTCTAGAATAGATATCAACATTAAAAATAGTTTTTTTTAAAATGTTTGATGTAAGCACCAGGCTCATTTGAATTTTCCGTCTTTTGCCCAATTTTCGCCGGTTTTGAAAACAATGTTTTGCCCCTAATTTGCCACCCAAAAAACAAATTCAAATTTTATTGGGATTTGGGGGTGTATTAGACTTCACAGTGGTATAAATTTCGGCAAAAATTCCTCGGGAAGTGGGTTTTTCCTTAGGGGGTGGGGGGGTCCCATGGAACCCCCCCCCCCCCCCCCCCCCCTGGGGCAACCAACGGGAGTGAAAACCCCTTGGTCACTAAGGGTTAAAGCAATAAAATCACATTTTTGAAAAATACCTCCAGGTTTTTAAATTTTTTAAACATTTGAATTTTTGCACAGTGATATTAATGTCTAGTAAACTAGTACCCTTGGAGTCGCATAATGCTCAAACTTCGTATTGTTATAACAGAAGCGGATTTTGTAATTGAATCGGGATCTATGATCGTAATTAATGGCGGAGCTGGAACCGCCAAATGTGCCGTCCATGATGAAATAGTGCATGTCACGAAAATGACCTTAACTTGATTATTCCTTAACCGACGGAACTAATGAATGAGCGTAGACACGTACATGGGACAATTTCCGGGCTATTTCATATTGAAGGACGTTTCCAGCAGCCGTTGAATTATTTATCGAAGATCTCCGATATTTTACTAATTACAAAAAATCCTTCTTTTGCGACACATAGAGAATTTTGAGCTCTACCATTCACAGGTATTGTTTACTAGTCAATTACCTATACAAATGTGCAAATATCTCAAAATATCCGGGAAATTGGGGGCGCTCTTCATAAATGGGCTGTTATTGCTTTAATCTCTTCTATAGATGAAGATGAAGCAGAGGTACATTAGCCAACAATCTTGGCTGAGTATAAAAATAATTTACATCGAGGTAAGTGCAAAAAATAAGAAGCTTAAGATTGATTATGAGTCTTCTTTTCAATCATTTTTCAATCCTTTGTCCCTGGAGAAAGCAGACAGCAGAACATTGAAATAGAATATGAGAAATATATAATATTCATAAAGGTCCTATTTAGATATTTATACGCTATATTGCGTCCTTTAATTAAACAAAAATAAGATTTCAAATTTAAATGAAAGCGTGAGTGGAACAAACACTACCAGGGGACGTGTTCAAGCGTCCCATATGATTCGTAAATTACACCTTTCAATGAGATCATATGACCCGACCCGAGTCCAGTATGGGACGACTTATGTTGGTATTTGTTGTTTTGTGTGGAAGATCAGTACTTAGGAAACGTTTGGATGGTTTCCGTTCCTTTGCTCCTGACTTTTTCAAGTGTTCATTTTTAATTCCAGGTGGGTAAAAGCGTCAACGTGGTGTAGATGAACAGAGGGATGCATTGTGGGAATGGCTAAAATAACCCTCACCCGTATTACCATTTACCACCTACAGGGTTCCCAAGAAATAACTCCCCCCCCTAAAATTCAAGGACATTTCGTTGCATAACTTCACTTAGAACTGCATGATTGGAAAATTTTAAAACGTTTTGAAGAGAGGAAACATTAGCTCGCCCACATCACATACTGTCTTATCTGACATTTTTTACTTTTTTGAGATATTTTGCATATGTACGTATATATGTTCTGGTCTCTAACATGCACAAAGTTACAATATTGAAAGTGACCTAATTAGTGAGATATTAATTAAGCATTTTGATCAATAAGCTCAAAACTGCATATCGCGATTTCACATACGTTTCATTTACACGTAATTTCAATAGGGGTATAATTACCGCTGTTCGTAAAACAAGCTGTTTACGCTTTTCACATACATATCTATTGTGCGTCGTATCTGCCTCGTGCTTGAACATGACGTTTTTCACATACTGATCTATCTGAACGCATTGAAATATAACGGTGAAAATTAGCGTCGTATGTACAAAATACGACTTTTTTTGCGTTTCACATACAGACTTATTACTCTGTAGCTTTATATCCGGAATACAATTGCACTTTCAAAACTCAGCAAGGTTAAAACTTTAGAATGTTTTCTTTATTATGCAAAATTAAAAAGTAAATTGTAATGTTTATTCCATACAAACGTGAAATCTCCCGGTAGAATTTCAATAGCGATTTTCTCGAAAACGGCATTTCGTCAGATATGACAGTGTGATGTGATGAGGGCAACGATTTGACTCTTCCACAAAAGTCGTTGTTTTCAAAAAACGCCTTTGGTATCAACACACACTCCTTTTTTCCAAAAATGATGTCGTCAGAAAAAAGTGGCACTTTACCGTATTCAAAGGTGTAAAGTAAAACAATTACCAATTTACTAACAACGATTTAATTTCCATATTCATTGCGGTCTGAAGTAAATAAGCATAAAACATTGACGCATAAGTAACAAATAAACAAACAAGACAAATATGCAGGAAAACAAACGAAGAGATGTAAGCTTTACATTCATCAGTATCAAATAAAGTCATTTTTCTATTGCTCTTTTTAAGAAGAAAAGATGTAATGCTGGAAAAAATGCCTGTTTCAAATCAAAATAAGCTTAATTGTTTTGTCATCCGGGGTGAGACTAATAGTCAATGTTTCCTCCATCTGCACTGATGACATCATTGTAGTGTTTACAGGTGCTGTTTACCAATATGCCGATGTTCTGTTGATGAATATGGTTCCATGCTCGCTGGATAATTCCACCACGTTGAGCCAGCGCGCAGCGTATCCTTCTCCTTGTGTCAATCTGCTTCACAAATTTTGACTGGTGCTGCTTACACAAATTTCATCTCATTATTTATTTGTTTGTTTGTCTGCTTGTTTATTTGTTTGTCTATGCGTTCATGTTTTAAGCTTATTTACTTCAGACCGCAATGAATATAAAGACAGGAAATGAAATCGTTGTTGTAAATTGATAATTTCTTCACTTTAGACCTTTGAATACGGTAAA
This sequence comes from Ophioderma brevispina, assembly GCA_023653785.1. Classification (NCBI taxonomy): domain Eukaryota; kingdom Metazoa; phylum Echinodermata; class Ophiuroidea; order Amphilepidida; family Ophiodermatidae; genus Ophioderma; species Ophioderma brevispina. The sequence continues at coordinate 30,336 of JAMKCH010003380.1, read as the reverse complement.
CTGCCACTTTTTCTGACAACATTGTTTTGGAAAAAACGGAGTGTGTGTGTTGATGCCAAAAGTGTTTTTTGAAAAGCAACGACTTTTGTGGCAGAGCCAAATATTTCTCTCTTTAAAACTTTAAAAAAATTCTAAACATCCAGTTCTAAGTGGAGTTATGGAGGAACTTATTTTGGGGGAACCCCTTATATAAACCTAATCAGTGAGTGAATATGGCTTCAATAAACAGATTAGATGTCCACGATTGATGCAAACACAAACTTCTCGCACTATCGCGAGTGTTTTTTGTACTATTTAAAATCCAAATACCCTCATTTTTAGCTCGTAATTTCAAATGGAGTCGTGACTAACTGATTCTGAACTCCTGCTCTACATAAAATTACGTTTAAATCTCGCTTGTAATGCCGTCGAATGCGCGTCAGCAATTGTGTCAATATGAGATATTGCCCGCACGTTCAAAATTAAAATGCATATTGGGACGCTCGTATAATTTTCGAAGTACCTTGCCCGGCTTAATCAAATAAACGTGCCGGAAAGCATATTTGTTTGGGAAGGTATTACCAAAGGGTATATTTGTACGAATTTCTTAAGTGACTCTAATTATACTTGTAAGTCATTGTTCATTCTAAATGAAATACCGATTTTATGTAGATGTCGTCAAATCACTCTCAGTGATTGTGTTTAATCAAACGGAATACAGCAGAATTCATGGAATATCAGGTTTTATCCCCATTCGGCATTTGTGAAAGATGCATGAGTGTAATAATTAACCGTGTGGTATAAATGGTAACGGTGAATATGGTGTTATAAAATCAAAATCTGTCATTCATGGTAATGAGAAGTGTTCATGTCCACACGGACAAAATCCCGGAGCCAAATTTGGATATAATGTATGTGTAACTATATATAAAGAGTCTTGGTGTCACACTCAGTTACCAATGAGCATTATCAGTTACACTTTTTGGGTTACGTGTGATCAGGGCCGCCGAGAGAAATGCGGGCCCGGGGAGAACCTTGGAGTTACGGGCCCCCTTTTACCAACTTCGTTTTCCAGAAGAACCCCATGGGGGGGGGGGGTGATTTTGAAGTTTAAGTGTCTGCGAAGCGGACATGACGTGTGGGCTGGGAGCTGCATAATGTAGTTGATCGATGCAACTTAATGGGTGTTTTTGTTTGAATTATATTGTGTTTATGGAGACGGCCCAGGGGTGGGTGCGGGAGGGGTATCCCCTCCCGCGCGAAGCGCTGAAGCCTTGCAATGTTCACTTTCCAAAACACATTTTCTCCTGAAAATTTGATAGACACAATAGAAACTTGTGTTTCACTTTTTAATGAAAGAGGAATGAATAAAGTTTTTTTTTTTAAAGTAAAATATGATGATGGTTTTACTTTTGTGTCAAATAATAATATATAAAGTGTTCATGGAGAGTTCATATATGAGGCGGCCCGGGGTGGGTGCAGACACAAAGCGCGGAACCCTGCAATGTTCACATTTTCTCATGTATATTAGATAGAAACAATTTGAAATTGGTAAGTAGTCTACTTAATAATTCATGGCCAATCGTTTCATAAAACAAACTCTTAATTGTTTTTGTGTAATTTCGCAAACCAAGAGAGGCCCTGCATTAAATTTATTAAGCGCGCGTAGCGCGCAAAAATAGAAATTTCGTGGGTTACAGAGTATTTTCTCAACGTAAGTAGGCTAGGTATCATTGTCGCATGAGGGGAAACTATGGCACGCTCCACGTATCAAATCATGGCGAGTTTTCCCGCGCATGTCGACGCAATGTGTATCGAGTTTTCCTCGCCATATGTCGAGTGTGCAGCGTTATAATGTCGAGTGTTACAGCGTTTACTGTCCGTGTTTTGTCCCTCATACATCGAGTTTTGCTCTCTATATGGTGAGTTTGACATAAATCATGTCCAGTTTTCCTCATGTCCAGAAAAAAATCATGCCGAGTTTCAAAATCATGTCGAGTTTGCTCATGTTGAGAAAAAAAAATCATGTCCAGTTTGCACATGTTGAAAAAAATCATGTCCAGTTTTTTAAATCTCGGCATGATTTATTCAGGACATGATTTATGAAACTCGGCACATAGAGTTCAAACTGGATAGGCAGCGCTTTAAACTCGAATATAGCCCCCCCCCCCCCCCCCCAGGGTAAACTCGATATACAGCGCATGAAACTCGACATGCGAGGGAAAACTCGGGGCCATGATTTGATTACGGGGAAGCGTGCCATTTTTAGGAAACGGGCCCCCTGTATCCGCCAATAATGCTCTCTCTCTCTCGCTCTCTCTCACTCTCTCTCTCTCTTTCTCTCCCTCTCTGGCTTTTGTCACAACCGCAAGGGCTGAAGTTTTTACAGGCCCCTAGGACCCCGGGCCCCCTAGGACCCCGGGCCCGGGGTCAATTACCCCCTTTGACCCCCCCCCCTCTCGGCGGTACTGCGTGTGATGATTTACAAAAGACGCGTTCTACTTTGAATTGGCCTTCTTTTGATAGATTTGGCCACAAATGGGCAAAAATAAATGAGTAGCTTTAGGGCAGCCCTTTAATAGTTGGAAAATGGAAATCATTTAATATAGCCACTCTCCCAGATGAATCAAAACTGATTACAGCAATACAGCCTGAAAACTCAACCCGCGTTGGGCGCTTTGATATAGGCCGGTCATTAGTGTTTATACGAACTCGCCTTCGTCCGTTATTCATCAAAAAATGCAGTTTATGTTTTTGCTAGGCGCAGCCGTCGTCAAATCCACAAACGTTTTAAATCGAAGGTTGGGCATTCGCGTTTGCTATCAACATGATGCTGACTTGCTTTGGTCACATGTTGCGGTTCTGGCCATTCAGGTTTCGTGGTCTTGCCAGTGTCATCTGCGCAGGCTTGTTGTCTTTTCAGACTCTTGTTTTTACCTGAGTTGGTCGGGTTTGCTTGAGTGACGAAAATCCCCCTCCCACCTCTAATCTTCAGTTTTGTGTTTGTATTCTTGTTTTATTCCAATCTGTGTGCAGTGTTACAACAAAGTTCTTTTTGAAAATTTCCATTAAAAAACATTTAGGAAATTGTATTATTATTATTATTAAGTCATTTATTTTGTTGGATATTAATGCAAACTTAAAGGCAAACGCCAAAAAGAGCTAAGGGCAAACACACTCCAACAATGTTGAGTATAAAAGGTCACAGCTCTTAATGTGAGTAAAAACGTAGTCAAAGTTGAGTAAACCTTACACAAAGCTGAGTATATTGTACCAACAATGACTAAGATTTAGTCAACAAGGAGTAAGGTTGACTCAACTTTGACTAAGATTTTAATCAACATTAACAGCTGTGACCTTTTTACTCAACGTGAGTAAAATAATTTTTACAGTGCACTCAGTAGGATAGTCAATCTGATTGTTTGAACAATCACCAAATTGGGCTAGACTATTAACACTTAAAAGGGGTGAGAGCAAACGCTCGGTATATAATTTTGCCATTATAGTCATGGGTGCTTGATGGCAATGCCAAAAGGGTCGAGAGCTAACGCTCAGTAGAGTTTTGCTACTATATTCATTCAATCTGATTGTTGAATAAACAAACTTGAAAGCAAATGCCAAAAGAGGCTGGAGCGAACGCTCAGTAGGAATTTCCTATCTTCTAATCTGAGCTGTTGCACAGCTTGAAGGCAAACGCCAAAAGGAAAGGAGTTCGAGCAAACGCTCAGTAGGAATTTGCTTTTATTAGTCATTCAATCCCAATTGTTGAGCATCTTGAACGAATACATCAAAGAAGCTAGAGCAGAAGAAGGAGAATAAGGGAAGTCATCCTTCTGTATTGTAATACTTTTATTTTTATTCAATCTTAAACATAATGCTCCTTGCATTATTGTACTAGTTATTAAATACTTATATCTCACACTGTCTATAATGTATAATTGTATATTGATGAAAGGGCACATGTTTTATTAAATGACCCTCTTGGATGAAAATTAAGAGGCCACAATACCATCTTTGCTTCCTTGTCTAGTCCTTTGATAACAATACAGATATAACCATTACGATGGAGTTGACTATCTAACTTCGACGGTTTTGAAATTCGAAATTAATACTTAACAACAACAAAATATCAGAATTTATCGTCAAATGTAATAAAGAACAATAGATGATGTGACATTTGTTGGTGCTTGTGGCGTCCCTGTTGGCGTATGGGAGAAAGTCTGAAAACAAAATTACAGGCAAAGCCCCTATATTTAGCATGGGCAATTTTTTTGCTGTAAGTTTTGTTTCAAATTAAATAATACCAACATCTTATTAAGCATGCTTGCAGATGCATCTTTTAGAGATTATTATCACATAACAGTCATATACTTGCATATTTAATGATCGTAGTCCAGAAATCAGGAACGAAGCCCCATGGCAAATTATGATTGGAGATAATGTAGTTTTGTCTGGGGCAGAGAATAAAACGCTGGAGAAAATGAAAATTGGAAAGCCGCGCTGGAGAAGAGAAGATGAGAGGAATAAACCTGTCAAGATCAAAGACAGGGTACATCAAAGACAGGGTGCCTGAAAGAAGAAGTCCATAAATATTGAACACAATTGTTGCTTCCGATTCGATTTTCCCGATACAATAAACTCCAACTCAATGCTAAAGGTAGTTATAACATATATCCATTTTAGTATTGTGAAAGCCATCTGGAACCCTGGATTTATTATCTTATTTAAAAAAATAAGTGGTCTCTATTGATATATTGACTCATACAACTGAAGGATAGGCACCGGGTTGTCACTCGGCGAGTAGTGGATAAGAATCCGTTCAGCTCTATTATTCGCTGCCATATTGCATTTTTTGCTCACTGATTGGTGAATCATTATTTTAATAGGTCTCAATGGGTATTCTGACTGCTAAAGCTTTGGGAAAGACGCAATAACTACAACTCTTGAGTGGGTTTGAAGTGTTTTGGTGGCCATTTTGATTTATTGCGTTTTTACGAAAATTATCAAAGTTGCTCGTCTGGCACCTATCAGATTCAGAATCTGTTTCCATTCAAATTAACAAAAGTTAGGCGCAAAACTCCATAGACAAAGATTATACTTCTTCACAAAGAGCGTCGCTTAGTCGGGCCAAAAGAAACACCGACTGCATTCAAACAGATTGTGTGCGTATAGAGTGGTGTGCTAACACAACTGTCAAACCAGAGACAAATGCACTGGAGGCGTGGGTCCATGGCGCCGGTTGTACAAATTTTGTCATACCTACTTTGGCTTAATTAAATACTTTGAGCGACACATACGTTTGAATATATTGTCATTGTACATAATTATCAACATAATTATCTATAAGTTGTCAATCTTATATACTTTCTTTTGACCGTGTACCCTAACCCCAGGCCCCACTCCTCTGCAGTGATTTTTGCGCTTCCTGGTTCCTTATACGAACTTTATCCTGATTTGCTTTTCACTTGCTTTTCTCCTATACACTTTGTTGAACAGTTTAGTATTTGTACTTGTGTCTAACCGATAAATCATCATTGTGCTGTTTAAGTCTTTCATAACCTTATTTGTTAACCTCCTTGTTACAATTTAGTACGTCAGAAATTTCATTGCTACCACATGTTGGACACATGCTGCCCTTCCATGACAAAGGGAAGTAATTACTATTTTTTTCTAAAATGTCTTTTTTGAATTATTGTTGGTCCTTAATAAAAGAATAACCAAGTTATGTGGCTAAAGAGTAGAACAATCCCATGGCAAATCTTAGCTTCCTATAAATAATGTAATTCATTGTAGGCAAAGTCTGGGTCAGGATTGTCTTTTACGTGTTGCCAGTCTATAAGAGAAAGGACGTTTTTCAGACCTTTGATTTTATTTGGCTTGAGTTGACGTGACATCCTTTTAGCGGAGTAGGTGTCTCATTGTTAGGCCTATATTTTTGTTGATTAATAAAGATGGGGTAATGATGGATGGGCCTGTGATAATAACACCTGAACTAAATCATTGGTTAAAGCAATATTGGCACATTTTTTGAAGAGCACCCCCAATTTTCAAAATTTGAGATTTTTTCACAGTTACGTTGGTAATTGTATAGGAAACTATACGTGCGAACGAGAATGCTAACAAATGCGTATTTATCACATATAAGCGATTTTGTAATTAGAATTGGGATCATAGATTGACAGAGCTGGAAATGCTACGATTATGCCCGTCCATGATGAAATAGTGCCACCTCGAGATAATAACCTCTAACTTGGCTTGTCTGAACTTTAAAACAACTAATGGATGAGCGTAGACACGTACATGGCGCTATTTCCCGGCTATTTCACATTGGAAGGCCGTTTCCAACAGCCGTTGAATTATTATCGGGGATCCCCGATAATAATACAAAATTCCTTCGTTTGTGACACATAGACATTTTCGAGCTTAAACATTCACAGGTATAGTTTACTAGCCAGTTACCAATGCAACCGTGTAAGAATCTCCAATTTTTGGAAAAATTGGGGCGCTCTTCAAAAAAATGTGCTAATATTGCTTTAATATGTTGACGATAAGAGTTGCAGTCATTTGACCATTTTATTAGGCCTAATCCTGGTTGTCGGTCAATGCATGGAATAAAACCATACTAGTAGAACAGCTTGGTAAAAACCTCTGAGTTTCGGTCAGATGTGTCAGAAGATCAAGGTTATAATATTTCTTTTTTTTTCAATAGAAATTGGAACAGGAAGTCAGTCGGATTGCCATAATCGAGTTCATAAATTATACCAACAATGATGTCGGTAGCGTTATGTATAACTTCAACAATTAGAACAGTTATTTATTTATTTAAACTTTCTTTAGGCAGGGTAGCCCCTTCAGTGACAAGAGCACTGATTTCCAAGGAGGCCCTGCATATACACATTGTACATTGTACAGAATGAACTTATACACATACATGTATAAACATTAATATAAAAATAATAACAGGTATATAATAAATACAGAATAAAATACACAATGAGTATCTCTGTAATCAAACTACAGAGATATCTACAGCAGTACAAAATAAGCTTATGTGGGATTAACAAATGTAGATGTTTTAAGCTGAGATAAACTCATTGTATTTTAATTACAGCGGATAACTGAAGGAAGACTGTTCCATATTTTGGTTGCTCTCATATGGAAAGTACGTTTTCCTGCATATAGACTCCAAGGTGGTTCATACAAAGAGTTGGCGGTTAGACTTCTGGTACTCTTAAAATGAACTGAGTGCATAAAAGTGAACTGAGAAGAAAGGTAAACTGGGCAAGAACTTTGAAGCATTTAAAAATAACCATTGGCATATAACCGATCATTCAGTTTGTTCCACTGCAGTGTACACATCATATCTTTAACAGGAGTTCTTATGTCAGCTGATAAAATTATACGAGCTAATCTATTTTGAAGAATTTGAAGTGAATTCATAAGATCATTAGTACAGTTAGACCAGACAGGGCTGCAATAGTCAAAATGTGGCATGACAATTGAATTTGCAAGCATAACCAGAGTATCTTTTGGAATATAATATTTAAGTCTTATAATAACACCGCAACGCTTAGAAAAACATGCAGAAATATGATTGATATGATCAGACCAGGACATCAAAGGATCAAAAATTACACCAAGATATTTAAACTGGTCAACCCTTTCAATAGTATCATTATTGCAGTGCAGAGAAACATTTTGAAATCTATTGAGAATATGACATGTACCAAAGACCATAAACTTGGTTTTCTTGGCATTCAAAGTGAGTTTGCTATCATCAAACCATTTAGAAATTTTGATTAAATTTGACTGCAGTTCACATTCAAGAGTGTGTGGGTTGTCTGAAGTACAAAGAAGTGTTGTATCATCAGCATACATAGTACATTTACAGTTAAAACTATTTCAAAGAGTATTGACAAAAATAATAAATAGAAGAGGACTAAGTATAGAGCCTTGTGGAATTCCAATGTTGATATGTTTGAAGTCAGAAAGAGTAGAATTAATGTTGACTGCCTGAATTCTGTCACTAAGATAGGATCGAAACCACTTAAGTGCAGAACCAGTAATACCATTTTGTGAAAGTTTATCAATGAGAAGAGAATGGTTAACACATTCAAAAGCCTTTCTGAGGTCAAGGAAAATTGCTCCTGTTGCACGACCTTCATCCATATTTTTCAAAATAAAACCTTGTACATCAAGCAAAGTAGTGGCTGTGGAATGATTGGCACGAAAGCCTGATTGGTTATCAGAAAGAAGCCCATTGGAAACAAGGTACGAATACAATTGATTGTGAACAGCTCTTTCAATGGTTTTAGAAATAAGTGGCAGAACGGAAATAGGTCGATAGTTTCCCACATCTGACTTGTCACCAGTCTTAAATATAGGGGTAACTTTGGCTTTTTTCCATTCTGCCGGAAAAACTGATGTACTAAGAGAAAGGTTACAAATAAAACCAAGAGAATTACTAATATAAGGAGCAGGCAGCTAAAGAGGTTTTACGCTGAAACCATCAAATCCTGGAGACTTGTTATTAGACATATCACATATTTGCTAATAAACAAACTCTGGAGAAACATTACAAAAACTGAAAATAGAATCACAAGTAGAATTATTTGTAGGTGATGTGCTATTTGCCTTATGTGCATCATCAAACTTATCTGCAAGAGAAGAACCAATAGAAGTGAAATAGTTATTAAAAACAGTAGCAGTATCTTTGGCTGAAGATGTGAAACCATCATCAGTCTTAACAGAATTGGAAGTAGATGATGATTTGTTAGGTAGCAGGTTTTTGAGAGTAGACCATATTTTTTTCGAGTTATTTACATTTTCAGCAATAGAAGCAGAATAGAATCTCTTTTTTAGAAAGTGAAGTTCACTCAATAGATATCTTACATGGTAGTTCGATTCAGAAATCACTTAAACATGAAAAGATGAATTTAAATTGGTAATTTATGTTAAAATGATTTATTATAAAACAGGCTGAATTTTGTATTGGATCAAATACTAAATCGGGACTTTCTTAATTGTACTAACAAAGAAAACGTTTTAAGCTTAACTCTTTCAGATTGGAAAATCAGATTGAAAATAAGCAAATGATGCAATTGCAATTGCATCAGTGTAAAATTCGGGGCTTTCAATTTTTGGGTGACATCTGGTATACACCTTTAATATAGGCTTACTGTATTTTGCGAAACGAAACGAAACGAAACAGAACTCCCATTGGATTACACGCTTTATTCCGTTATGCACGGTATGCATGCATGGCGGAATAAAGCGTGTAATCCAATGGGAGTTCTGTTTCGTTTCGTTTCGCAAATACAGTAAGCCTTAATATACACATGGACGTAGTTGATCAAGCTCAGAAAAAAAAACATCAAGGGATTCCCTGGTTATTTATAATTAACTTGGGAATTTCCCCATGATTGATATAACTTAGCTGGTGTTGGGGCAAAATCACTTGGCATCATTCAATTTTATAATCAAAGAACAAAGAGCAAACTACATATATGATTGCGATGGATATAATTGACGTTATTTTTCACCCAATAATATTTCAAATCGAATCGCGTTTGATCAGCCTTTTAATCGCATTCTCACACATTTTTTTTTTTTTTTTTTTTGGGACTTTCTTAATTGTACTAACAAAGAAAACGTTTTAAGCTTAACTCTTTCAGATTGGAAAATCAGATTGAAAATAAGCAAATGATGCAATTGCAATTGCATCAGTGTAAAATTCGGGGCTTTCAATTTTTGGGTGACATCTGGTATACACCTTTAATATAGGCTTACTGTATTTTGCGAAACGAAACGAAACGAAACAGAACTCCCATTGGATTACACGCTTTATTCCGTTATGCACGGTATGCATGCATGGACGTAGTTGATCAAGCTCAGAAAAAAAAACATCAAGGGATTCCCTGGTTATTTATAATTAACTTGGGAATTTCCCCATGATTGATATAACTTAGCTGGTGTTGGGGCAAAATCACTTGGCATCATTCCATTTTATAATCAAAGAACAAAGAGCAAACTACATATATGATTGCGATGGATATAATTGACGTTATTTTTCACCCAATAATATTTCAAATCGAATCGCGTTTGATCAGCCTTTTAATCGCATTCTCACACAATCTGCATACTTTAATCTAGTTGATGCCTGTAGACTTGTTAAATCAATTTTGAATTCATCAAAAACTCTGCCCCATTGACAAGTGGCTCGCTTAAAGCAATAACATCACATGTTTGAAAAACGCCCTCAGTGTTAAAAATTTGAGATTTTTGCACAGCGATGTTAATTGTCTAGTAAACTATACGTGCGAGTCGTAATGCTAAAAAATCGTATTTGTCATAATAGAAGCGATTTTTGTAATAAGAATCGGGATCTATGATCGTAATTTAATGGCGGAGCTGGAAACGCCAAATTTGTGTTCCGTCCATTATGAAATAGTGCCATATCACGAAAATGACCTCTAACCATTTTACCTGTACCAACGGAACAACTAATGAATGAGCGTAGACACGTACATGGGACAATTTCCGGGCTATTTCATATTGGAAGGACGTTTACAGCAGCATCGGAGATCTCCGATATTTTACTAATTACAACAATTCCTTCTTTTGCGACACATAGATAATTTTGAGCTCTACCATTCACAGATATTGTTTACTAGTCAATTACCTATACAAATGTGCAAAAATCTCAAAATATCCGGGAAATTGGGGCGCTCTTCATAAATGGGCTGTTATTGCTTTAATCTCTTCTATAGATGAAGATGAAGCAGAGGTACATTAGCCAACAATCGTGGCTGAGTATAGCAATAATTTACATCGAGGTAAGTGCAAAAAAATAAGAAGCTTAAGATTGATTATGAGTCTTCTTTTCAATCATTTTCAATCCTTTGTCCCTGGAGAAAGCAGACAGCAGAACATTGAAATAGAATATGAGAAATATATAATATTCATAAAGGTCCTATTTAGATATTTATACGCTATATTGCGTCCTTTAATTAAACAAAAACAAGATTTCAAATTTAAATGAAAGTGTGAGTGGAACAAACACTACCAGGGGACGTGTTCAAGCGTCCCATATGATTCGTAAATTACACCTTTCAATGAGATCATATGACCCGACCAGACTCCAGTATGGGACGACTTATGTTGGTATTTGTTGTTTTGTATGGAAGACGTTTGGATGGTTTCCGTTGCTATGCTCCTGACTTTTCTGACTTTTTCAAGTGTTCAACTTTTTAATTCATGTGTAAAAGTCACGTGTTGTACAAGAACAGAGGGATGCATTGTGGGAATGGCTAAAATAACCCTCGCACGTATTACCATATACAACCTATATAAAACCTAATCAGTGAGTGAATATGGCTTCAATAAACAGACTAGGTGTCCATGGTTGATGCAGACACAAACTTCTCGCACTATCACGAGCATTATTTTCCACTCTTTAAAAATCAAGATACCGTATTTTGAGCTCGTGATTTCAAATAAAGTCGTGACTAACTGATTCTGAACTCCTGGTCTACATAAAATTACGATTAAATCTCGCTTGTAATGCTGTCGAATGCGCGTCAGCAATTGTGTCAATATGAGATATTACCCGCACGTACAAAATTAAAATGCATATTGGAACGCTCGTATTGTCTTCAAATATCTTGCCCGGTTTAATCAAATAAATGTACCGAAAAGCATATTTGTTTGGGGAACTAAAGCCAAAGGGTATATTTGTACGAATTTCGTAAAGGTGCGTGTTCCGATCGTCATTAAGACCCCCTGATATACCCGGAAGTAGTATCGATTTTGATATCAGATTCTTGGAAGGCAGTATTTGTGTCATTGTCGTCATGAAAATCCATTTCATTCCCAAGATATAAACAAAAAAAACGCCGTTTTAATGGTTAACCATCAATATTGGCACAGTATGGAATAGGGGTCTGCAATATGCATTATTGCTTCTGCCATCAAAACCGCAAGTTTGTTTACCACGGTGCTTGATGGGGCCGTATGTGTATGTGTCAGTCTCTCATATAGAGTAGAGAACACAGTAGACATAAATCAGAAAAAACATCTTTAAGTGACTCTAATTATATTGTAAGTCATTACAATAAGCTTCCACGCGAGCAGTGACAAATTATAGTTACGATGATGTCACACACTCGTCTATTTAAATATTTCTCTCAGCCAATTACCGCGCGCCGGTGAGCCCCAGTGATAAGGAAGTATTGCATAAACATACGCACGCTCAAAGCCGGTGCAATCACCAATGTTGCCAAATCCACGATTTGGTAGCCCAACTGGGCAGCGACTTTGGCTACTCGCCACGCGAACTGCAAAGGACCACAGCGAATTCGCGATTTTTTTACTACTTTTCACTTTCAAAAGACGACATTGTAAAAAAATAGAGAACGATTTGAAAAGGTTTAAGTTGTTCTTACACACACAATGATGTTCTTGCTACAAACAAGCATAGAAATCAATTAAGAATACCGCCAGTAGGGTCAGTGTGCAGCCGTGTATGATGGATGACAAATGGCTGCTGTCAATCAGTTGGGATGTATGTATTGTATATAAGCATGAGTCTGCCTTTATTCCGTGAAGGTTTATATTGAATTAAAATCCCAACATCGCCAACAAATCCCTCGCTAGTCTAAGCGTTTAAGAATGCTTCATAATCTCTACTCGGCGCAAGTTCGAACCCCCACTGTGCTCAATTTTGAGAAATTAATTTGTTTTGAATTGTGTTCAAGTGAAATAGATCAAGTCCAAAATGATACGAACGCAAAAAGTATGGTTTAAATGCTCCCTAACTTCAATTTTGAGCGCTTTTGATTTTTTCGGCAACTTTTCGGCGATTTGGAAGATTTTGCGCGCGTCTGCCCTCGAATTGGGCTGATAATTTTTGGCAACCCTGCAGTGTGTATGCATAATCACGAGGTGATCACGCTGGACCGGCTGGGTTATTAGCATATTTTATGAATATTGCATAGGTACCTATGGTGAAATGGGTCAAATTGTTTTGAAATTTGGCTCGAATGTTCAGCATGTTCGAATGGAACTACCTGAGCAGATACTTTAGTGAATGAAGATACCAGTGCCTAGCAAATAGGCTCCACCTGCAGACCCTGTAGGAAATTACGTTCAAAAGTAAAAATTTTGGAAGCTGTAGATACCTGTATGGATTTTTCACAAAAGTATAATATTTTGGTTTTAATAGAAAGATAACAAATGTCATTTACATTCTATAAAGATACTATATCCAAAAGAGGCTTCTGTTGGGAGTAATGACTTCACAAAGTAAAGTTACGCGCATTTCCCTATACCAATTATGTGTGCTGTGCAGCGTGCATTGTCAACATTCCCGTTTCTATGGAGGATGTCCGTCAACTTGTTGTAATGTCATTGTTCATTTCTAAATGAAATACTGATTTTAACTAGAAGTCGTCAAATCAACTATCAGTGATTGTGCTTAAACGGAATACAGCAGAATTCGTCAAATACCAAGTGTTGGCCCTTTTTGGCATTTGTGGAAGATGCATATCGCGCATGCATGTAACAATAAACCGTGTGGTATAAATGGTAACGGTGAATACGGTGTTATAAAATCAAAATCTCGTTAATGATAATGAGAAGTGTTCATGTCCATACGGACAAAATATCGGAGTCAAATTTGGATATAGTGTGTGCGCAACTATGAAGAGTCTAGGTGTCACAAGCAGTTACCAATGAGTATTATCAGTTACACTTTATGGGAATATGTTTGATGATTTATAAAAGACGCGTTCTACTTTGATTGAAATGGCCTTTTTGATAGATCGGTAAGCAAAATGGGCAAAAAAATAAATGAGAACAGATTACAGCAATAAAGACTGCAAACTCAAACCTATTTGGGTGCTTTATATGGGCCGGTGTAAAGAAACTGAGAGAGTGTCCTAGCTACCATAGCAACATGTACGGAATAAACCGTGACCTTGTATACGAGGCCATTTGGGTACAGTGCTGAAACAAACGATGCATACAGCACTCAATGGCGAACACAATAGACCAGTTAACATCCTACGTCACTTCTTTTGTTGCCTGCGAATCCATTCCTGCGAATCGTTATGGCCCATAGTATTAAAACTCTAACAGATACAATTGCCCAGTGTGTAACAGTCAGGCCGACCTATTTCAAGATACCAGGCCCTAACATGTTTACAAACATTGTTGTTAACTGGTCTATAGACATATGGGTGGTAGGACACTCAGTCACGCGGACACTGTAGTTGATGACACCATAGATTATGCATTCTCACCCTCCTTTAAGGTGGTATTGTGTAAGGAACCAAATCAATACTCAACCGGCGAGCATTTTCCGGTTCTGCCCTGTTCCAGGCGGTTCATTTAATCCGCTCAATCTTCTGAATCCTTTAATCCGATTAAGTAATACAGCAAACTCAATGAATTAATTGAAGCGCGCGGAACCGGGAAGAACCGGAAAACGCCCGCCATTTGAGTATTGAATTCGTCCCTATTTTTTTTAACCGCGGGCGAAGAATAACTTTTTAGCTTTTCTTTTCAAGAGTCATCTCGTTGCCCAATCGTGTCTCGATGGATGACGCGTTCGAAATAGCAGCCGCAAGAAATACGCATAAGATGCATCTTAGAGTGTAAGGTTGCATCTTAAACGTGTAAGGTTACACGTTTTAGGACCACTAAGCAAATCACTCTCAAAAATGATGATAAGGGTATGTCTATGTTTATGCCAATTAAAGTGATATCTTAACACTTTGCCCGGGAACCTGGGCTAGAAGTGACCCAGATTGAATTACCATTAAAAATTCATGAAAAGCTGTAGCGTGACCTTGAAAATCAGAACTCATTTTAGTCTAAAAACCAGTCATTTCAAACTGCGACTAGATTGTTTTTTCACAAAACTCAGTTACCCCAGTAAACACGGGTTGTCAGGGACCGTCTGACCATCTGAAAACTGATTTAACCATAGAGGGCAGTGTACACGGCAAGGGACCTTCGCAGGTCTTCAAAATTAGTACTAACCTCTTGCAAAACTGCAAAAAAGTAAGAAGAGCCAATTCAAACCTATACATTCAGTGCGAATTGCTGGTGCCAAGTCCAAGATTTTGATCAAGTCTAGTACTGAGCGCGCAGTGAGTTACTCTAGCACTCCACGCAGAGAATTTCACCGTAAGATGTGGAATATTCAGTGAGATTCCTACGTAAAAAAATCGCGATTTTTCATATTTCGGTCACACTTTGGAAGCCGGGAATTCAATTTTAGTAATCTACAAGGATCAAGGAACCTAGTCAACCAACATTTATCGCTATATTGGTGGAATTGAATGCAGGAGAGCAGTAGACAGAACACCAAATCGACTCAAATCTCGTGCGTGCTGTGTGCTGTGTGCGGCGTGCATGGCGTTCATGGCATTGTACAGGTATTTTGCATTGAAAATTCGCCATTTTTGTAAACACATGAGTCATAATGTCAGCGGGAAATTCGAAAATTGGCCAACAAATGTATCATCTGTAGTGTTATCCTTCATATACATGATAGAGGAGATCGAGATATACACAGAAATTTTCATGTTGAAGGGTCAGGACTTCCGAGAAAAAGGTAAAACAATAATAAAAATTAATATGAAAAATACAGATTATCAATGTAATTAGCTGTAATTATGCACAAAGCAGCTATTGATTTTCCCAAGGGTATTAATCATAACTCCCACTGGTCCAGGGAAAGTGTGATGGTGTAAAAGCAAGTGATAATAGTAAGATTTATGTGAAACCATTTTTCAAAAAGTTGCATATTTTGGTGTACAATAGACAATATTTTAAACCTTAAAAGGTTGTCGCCAATGTCTTGATTCTTGATTCAATTCCTCCAGAAACTGATACATGTATCAAGTTACTTTATTTTTCAAATTATTTTTATGAGTGATGAGGACGTTGAAAGGTTTAGAGGGTATCGATGGTAAAAATTGAATTTGCGGTGTCAAATATCGTCACATTTGTCTGCAGTCAATAAATAACCGATTTCCTTCTGGACACTGATTTGCTTTGCTAAACGCCGTTCATTTTAATGGAATCCGTATAAATAGCGCAAAACCGTCTACTTGATTCAAACGACTGCAGCTCGGTCTATACCTGAACGATGTGAATGATCTTTGCAGCAAATTAACGATAATGAACTATGCCTTTCGATGATTAGATACCACATAGATTAGATATATGTTACTTTAAAATTCAAAATGGCGGACACAATCAAATAATTAATTACAATTAAAAAATAAATAAAAATAAATAAATTCCTCTTCTGTTACGTTGTTTTTGCGAAATGTTCTCACCAAACTCAGAGTATACTTATTTGGATATCATTAGAAAGACAACAGTCATAGCTATATATTGGTACCAAAATCATCGGGTGCTTATAATTCTTTGCCTTGGTAAAATGGTGTTGCAAAATATAAAGCTTGGGAAGGCAAGTTAAGCAATCATAGCACATTTTTTTAAGCGCGCCCCCTATTTTTCGAAAATTTTGAGATTTTTACACGGTTGCATGGTAACTGGCTAGTAAACTAATACATGTGAATGGTAAACTGCGAACATGTCTATGTGTCGCAAACGAAGGAATTTTGCAATATGAATAATTAATATCGTAGATCTCCGATAATAATTCACGGCTGCTGGAAACGGCCTTTCAATATTGAAATAAGCCGGAAATAGGGTCATGTACGTGTCTACACTCATCCAGTAATTGTTTTATTGGTTCAGCCAAGTGAAGTAAGCGGTCATTTTCTTGAGACGGACAACATGGTGCTAAGTACAATCTGGGGCCCCAATGCTAATTACAAAATTGCTTATTTTAAGATAAATACGCACTTTTGAGCATTCTCGTCGCAGGTGTTTTTCATTAGACAACGACCAACATAACTGTGCAAAAATATCAATTTTGAAAATTGGGGCGCTCTTCAAAAATGTGCTATTATTCCTTTAAATATTCATAAATTAGTTTAATACAGCCAAGTAAAGGAGGAAGTAGATACGGCAATACGTTTTAACACATTGAAACAAATATTATAAGACATTGATTTGACAAATGCATTATGAATGCCACTTCATCTCCAACTTCACCCTAATTACACGTTGCCTTTGCAATAATGCTTGCACTAAAATCGATCATTATATAAGCAACGTGTCCAAAGTCCGCTTCCAATACATGTACATGGAAGTGATGGATTGTGGTATTTTGTAAAAACAGTTCGCCTTCTCACACAAACACGCGCACATTATGTGCGCGCCAAATCCAGGATAGCTGTATCATCTGTAAAATGTCTAACTTCAAGACTAACTGAAGACCGTTGCATAAGAAAGAATATACACCATTTGTTGACATTATTAAGGCGTGGAAAAGGTCAAGTTAGCTTTGAAGATGACATAGGGTCGTCTTACGGTGCCAATTTCTGTATATTGCAGAATGTATAAGGGCAGAATGCTGAAAATGCAAGGAAAGCATTTTTATTTTTATGGTACTTACTATACATTGATATCCTCAGTGTACTCTTTAACCGGTATCGTGTTTGGGTAAAGGTGACCATGATATAGCTAGGGAGCTAGCAGACATTGTAACACATTCTCGAGTAAAGGGTTTGAATGAATGTACACAACACTGACAAAAGTATTGCAACATTCGGAAAACGAAATTCATAATCACCAATTGTTTCAATTATACATTGATTCTGGACCACTCCAATACGTATTTAAGTTCCAAAGTTGTGAGTTTAACAGATGGTATTCCCCAAAATCCAAGAGAGTGAAACAACGTTTGATTTGATTGTCACGTTTCCTAAATATGGCGGTTATAAAGGAACAGCAAACGATAACTTGTCGATTGCCCTCCAGAAGGAATCAGACACAGACACAAAAGATATGGCTTCAAAAACAGCCACTTCATGGATTGTAGCTGGTTCATTGGGGTTTACTTAAAATTTTTATGGGAGAAAATCATGGTGGTTGTGTGGACCTGAAACGAGATAAAGTCAATGGAAGACAGCGGTCTTCGAAATATTCGAGAAACCCGAGACACCTGAAATGTAATTCTAATGATAACTCACGTGGTTACGTAAACCATGTGAAATTTACGCGTTCACATTTCATGAAAAACAGCACAATATCAACGGTGCCATTTAAAAGTTGTTTTCAGGTTATCACGTGACCGCTTCCTTGCCATGCAAATTTCCGAGTCCAACGGTGGTGAACGTGCTCCAATCTTTTATTGACATCATCTCATTTCCGGTCCATACAACCACACCAATTTTCGCCCTAAACATTTAGAGTAGACCCTGACAAACTCGTAAAGTTCATTTAGCGACTATTGGCAGCCATTTTGACGTTCCTCTGCCTGTATACCTTATGGAGTACAATCGGCAAGTTATCATTAGCCATCTTCTTTAACCCGCCATATTAGGGATAATGAAAATCAATGAAACGTTGTCGCCACGACTTGATCTGGGGAAACATCATCTGTTTGAAAACTCCCACTTTGACAATAATTACGTAATGTGTAGTCAAGAACTCCTGATACAATTTTAAATCAATTGTGAATATAAATTGCTTTTTCTGCATGTTGCATACTTCGGCCAGTGTGTGTATATAACAGGCCTGAAGGGACCTCTGAACCGTGCTTCTTAAAGTGCCGCAAATGGTGCTTTAAAGAGGGAGGGGATCTAGACAAAGGTTATACTAGGTCAGTTTTAAAATGATCCAGTCATGTTGAAAACTATACCAGGTTATTTGTCTAACCATAAGGATTCCAAAAAGGTATAGTTTGTTTCCACGGTGCTTGATGGGGAGTATGTGTGAGTGCCAGACTCTCATATCATATAGCGAACACAATAGACATAAATAGGAACAAGCACCTTTAAGTTTGCTTATGCACCTTCTTTTCAATAATTTCCAATCCTTTGTCCCTGGAGAAAGCAGAAAGTAGAAAATTGAAATAGAATATGAGATATATATAATATTCAGAAAGGTTCTATTTATATATTTATACGATATTGCATCTTTAATTAAACAAAAATAGTATTTTAAATTTAAATGAAAGCGTGAGTGGAACATAGATAATTATGCATTTTATCAGAGGACGTGTTTACGCGTCCCCAGTATGAGATGTATGACGCGAATCAGGTCCAGTCATATGGAACGACCCCACAGGTGATATTGTGTTGTATGGAAGATCAGTACTCGGAAAACGTTTGGATGGTTTCGTTGATAGACGTTACAAGTGTTCACCTTTAATTCCAGGTGGGTAGAAGTCACGTGTAGTACAAGAACAGAGAATGCATTGTGGGAATGCCTGAATTAACCCTCACCCGTATTACCATATACCACTTATAAAACCTAATCAGTGAGTAAATATGACTCCATTGGATAGATATTTTGTACATGATTGTTATTTTCCACGAAAGTTATATAAAAATCCAGATACCTGGTTTTGAGCTCGTTATTTCAAATGCAGTCATGACTAACTGATTCTGTTCTGCTGAACTCCTGGTCTACATAAAACACGTTTATCAAAGGACTTGACAAGGAAGCAAGCTAGCGTTAATGCCTCTTAGTTTTCATCCGAGAGGTCGTTTATTAACACGGGTCCTCTCATCAATAACAACATGTGACAAATCCACCACAAAGAATTAATATATAATTTGAGTATGAGCAAAAATGTATGAGTATTGTATGAATATCACCAGTAAATTGAATAGTAGATTATACTTTCTTATTACTCCTCGCGGCGTTTGTCTTTGAGTGTTTACACCATCTTAACTGGAGCGCTGCTCTAGCTACTTTGGCGTTGCCTTCAGTCGAACATGTGATTGGAGTTGAATGATTTAACTGAACTATTTACACTAACACCTTTTGGCATATTTCCTTTAAGTCAATTAAATTGACCTGGTAGCAAATTTCTACTGATCGGTCGCCTAGCCCCTTCTTGTGGCGTTTGCCTTAAGCATGAATAAACCAGAATGATTACAATAGCAAATCCTACTGAGCGTTTTGCTCTCGCCCCCTTTCATCACAGCGTTTTGCTTTCAAGTATGTTTTACACAGAGATAATAGTAATAGTCTACTGAGCGTTTTGCTCTAGCGGCCTTTCAGCGTTTGCTTCAAGTATGGGGGGTTTGAAATGAGATTGAATAGTAATTATCTACTGAGCGTATTGCTCTAGCCACTTTCAGCGTTTGCTTCAAGCCTGTGTAAAACAATATGATTGAATCAAAGGCAAATATCTACTGAGCGTTGCTCTAGCCCCTTTCCGCGTTTGGCCTTCAGCCTGTTCAAAAATACCAATTAATGAATAGTAAAATCCTACTGACGTTCCCTAGCACCTTTTGGCGTTTGTCCTTCAAATTTGTAGAGTAATCAGGAGAGCACAATGCAAAAGTTTCTGCTGAGTATTTGCTCTAGCACTATTTTGGAGTTTGCCTTAAAATTTGCATTAATAACCAATAAAAAACCAATCAATTACATGTCCAAAAATAGCAAAATAGAGATGACGGTGGGAGATTGGGTTTTTTATCTCAGCACGCAAACCCCGACCATCTCGGAAGAAAACAAGAGGCAGGATGAACGGAAGATAACAAAGTTCGCATACGAACTGGGACCGTGCGACCTTAATGGCAAGCAAGCTTGTTTTCATTAACCCGTTGTCTTTTTACCCCTTGAAAACGGAAAGTTTTTATCTTTCCGAAACGTCGGTTTTTTAATTGTGCTTTTGTATTGTTATTGGTTAAGGTCTGTGTTCCCCCTAATGGTGTTGCAATTCTCATTAAGTAGTTTTTAATTTTTGCCATGTTTTTGAAGTGGCATTTTATCCTTTTGGATCCTACTTAGGTGCCCTTGCTTGTCAGTTGGGTCTGTATTTTTAGTCTTTAAACTTAAAGGCAAACGCCAAAGCGGCGAGAGCAACACTCAGTAGGTACTTAGTCAATTTGGATTTGGTGGGAAACAAACTTAAGGTAAACATCAAATTGGGCTAGACTTTAGCACTCAAAATGGGCGAGAGCAAACGCTCGGTAACGATTTTTTGTCATTCTAGTCATGGATGCTTGATGGCAATACCAAAGGGCGAGAGCTAACGCTCAGTAGAGTTTTGCACTATATTCATTCAATCTGATTGTTGAGGTTGAACAACTTGAAGGCATGCCAAAATAGCTAAGCGAACGCTCAGTATGAATTTGCTATTTTCTAATCTGAATTGTTTAAAACAGTTGAAGGCACACGCCAAAAGGGTTCGAGCAAACGCTCATTAGAATGTTGTATTATGAGTCATTCAAGTCCCAATTGTTGAGCATCTTGAACGCATACATCAAAGTAGCTATGAGCGAACGCTCAATGTTGAAAACTCAACGGCACGCCAGAGGAGAATAAGGGAAGTCATCCTTTCTTTATTGTAATAATTTTTATTCAATCTTAAACATAGACTGCTATTTGCAGTTTGTACTAGTTCTTAAATACTTATATCTCACACTGTCGATAATGTATACTTGTATATTGATGTTTTTTAAATGAACTCTTGGATTGACAAACTAAGAGGACACAGTAACCATCTTGCCTTCCTTGTCTAGCGCTTTGATAACAATTACACATATAACCATCGATGGATGGTGACTATCTAACTCCGACGGTTTGAAATTCGAAACCCCGCAAACAAAATTTACAGGCAAGCCCTATAATTGGCCATGGATGGACATTGTTTTTGCTTGTAAGTTTTGTTTCAAATTATAAATAATACCAACATTTATTACGTAAGCTGCGTGCAGAGGCATCTTTTAGAACTGATGTCACATAAATGTCCGTTCATCTACTTGCATATTTAATGAATCGTAGTCCAGAAAATCAGGACGACATAAGCCCCAGGGCAAATGATGATTGGAGTAATGTAGTCTTGTCTGAGGCAGAGGATAAAAACGGGAGAAAAGAAATTAATAAAATGAGAGAGACGGGAGAGGAGAGGAGACGAAGAGATGAATAAAACCTGACATGAGGTCAAAGACACGGCTATCAAAGACAGGTGCCTGAAAGAAGAAGTCCATAACTATTGCACACAATTATTTATGTATTAGAATGGGAGGGCCTTATATACATGATTCTAGCAGAATCTATGACGAAGCTGGAAAAATAATCAATGCACGCGAGGATCAAGAAATGATACAACACGAGAAAGTAAAATTGGTAAATACCATTATAGAAGCTCGGAGAAAGAACTGGCGAGAAAGAACTAAAATTAAAGACCGACAAATACACGGGACATTCGAACCCGGGACCTCTCGCCGTTCTAGGCGTGAGAATACCACTAGGCACAGAAGGATCTGTGTTATGTGGATACCATTTTATTTGGCTTGAGTTGACGTGGCGCCTTTAGAGGTGTAGGTGGCTCATGTTAGGCTAATTTTGGTGATTGATAAAGATGGCGGTAATGATGAGATGGATCTGTGATAAAACACCTGAAACTAAAGGGCAGGCGAATTATGGTTACTAGGGACGATAAGAGTGGCAGTCATTTGACCATATTTATTTTATTAGGCCCTTCCTGTTGGTCGTTCCCATGCAGGGGAACCAACCCCTCGTAGTAGAAACCAGTTGCTAAAAACCTCTGCCTTTAGAATCGGTTGTCATGTGTCGGCAAGCTCAAGGTTATAAAGCTTTTTTCAATAAAATTGCAACAGGAAGTCACTGATTGACTAGTCGAGTTTACTAAATATTCGAACAATAATGTTGGTAGCGTTATGTTTAACTTCAACAAAGAGAGAATCGCAAATGCGAACACTTAAGCGAAACGCGAAAGGTCAGTCGAACGCCACCTCCTCGACTATCCTGCCATATACCATTCTCAATATCACCAATAAAAAATTAAGACGAGGAAGATCAGATGAAAAACCGGTTTTAGAGGAAAATATATGTTTAAAAGTGATACAATAAAGATAAGATAATACGTGTCCATTAGAATGTTTATTAGGCTCCTGATGTGGAAGTGGAATATTGACGGTGTGAGGAATTAAGAGGTCCTACATATCAGAAGTGCCTCGGGAGAGATTCTAGGTTTCGGTGAGACTGGGCGTCCGTAGGACGGCCTCAGATTCCGAAACCTTTAATCAGGATTCAGGAAGAAAAAATGTGTGTCCTAGGAACAGAAGCTTCGGAAAACTAAAGTTAACTTTTTCTTAGTGCGACCCGGACTCCTGTATTTTTGGGACTCTCAAAGTCGTTACAACTATGCAAAATTCAAGGTCCTCTCAGGAAGCGTCCAGGCTCTGTGACAATGGAAGAAAGTCTGGACCCTGTGATACGTGTGATGTAGTGTCCCAGGACCTAACCTGTGCTGTGAGTCCGGACCCTGTTGTGGTACTGTGGTGTAGCGTCCCAAGGCATTCAGATATGCTACTCGTACTTTAATGAAAGGTACGTGGTTAATTAAAAAGTAGGCCGAATCCGAGCAGTCGCTGTGGCTTAGTGGTGCAGATCTTCAGACACCAGGTATGTAATAGTGTATTGTATGTATTGTTGTAATAATGATGTCTACGTAGGTTCGAAAGTAATGGTCGCACCACTTTAGGGGGGGGGGGAAAAGTCGGTTGGGTTTAGCATTGTTTTATATTTTTTCTTAATTTTATTTACTTAATTTTATATTTTGTTATTTTTTATTATAGTGAGTTCATGACTTCTCTTTTGAAAATTTAATTGATTGTCCTTGTAATGTTGTTAAATTAAACTCTTCTTTTAAATTTTGATAGTTAAGCAAAATTGGGATTTAAGAGCATGTTGTAAATTAGGGACAGAGAAAAATTTTTAAAATAGAGAAAACAGGTTTTTTGAAAAAATAAAGAGATAATAGTGAATATGTTAAATATGTTTTGTAATGTTTAAATACAGTGTGAAATGTAAACATCATATCGATTATTAAACAGTGATTAACGCGTTTGAATGGTAACTATTTCGTACCATATAACGCAAAAATTGGAATGTAAGCAAGAGCCGTTGATTTGTAAAAACAGGTGGTAATAAAATGAAAGATGACGCCTAATTAATGTAAAGTGTTGCTCAATCATTAGAAAAATCTTTGCGTGTTCCAAATAATTTACATTTGCTAATAGTTTGAAACATTTATAAAGTGTAACATCATTAACATAAAGTGGTGTATATAGTTTAATTATTAGCGGACTGTTTTGAGTGTATAATAGCTCGCATGGGACAAAATGGCGTTCGCTAGAAGACAGTGCAGATGAAACCGTATAGGTTATTTACTACTAAGACTCAAATACATGGGTGTATAGGTGCTGCAACGCTTTTTCCTTCCTGTTATCTGGAAAAATGCTTTAAAATGTCTCAACAATGACACTAGTACATTCGAAAGTGAGTATTTTCATAATGGGCATTTGGAAACTGTTAGGTTTCTCAAAGTAATTGCTTTATAAAGCAGATCTAATGCAATTTACTCATTAATTGGATCACTCTCAGCTGTTTCCTCTATTCAAATGTTAGAAGAAAACATGGCCCCAAAGTTGCCAGTTTTCCATAGAACTGGTGTGAGGTTAGTATTGCAGAAAACGTTAGGTCAAACACCACTAAATTTGAAAACATGACGTAAGTATTAATAGCCTAGCCAAAAATGTTATAGCATATCTTACAAAGAGGAAATGGTGTTCATAAAAAGTTACTTCTACCTATGAACTCAAAGCATAAAAAATGGACCCGATTTGTGCCAGCTATTTGGACATCTTTAACAACAATTATCAAACATATGCATTATCAAAAAGAACGGCAATCTTATCAGCTTAATTTACTACCAAAGGATCATTTCCATCAGTCAATTTGTGTATGTACCGTTTGTGAGGGTTTCAAAAACCAATAGCGACTATACGATTAATAGCGGTATCCACATCATGACATTAAATTAGTGGCACGTGCGAAATGAAAACGGGGTGGATACAGGAACATGCAGTCATAAATATGGTGACCAAGTGTTAAGCTCTTTATATAATATACATTTTTTTAAAATATTATAATGTTTGAAAAAAAGGAGAATGTTTTGAATTGTGTTGATGGTCAATTCCAGTTTTGGACCCCAGGATCAAAATTAACGGGACAGCACACAGAGTCTAACAGTAATGGGCATTTATGAGGGATATTGTGTGTTATTTCATCTCCAACCTCATTCGATAAGGAAAAAATTACTGACCCAGTTTGTCTAGCTTTCTTATTGGTATTCCTTTAAGCTGTCATTTTTATTTTTGAAGTTTTGCTAGTGCTACAATATTGCGTTTTGCGTGTGAGGCCTCTTCTACATTGAATTTGTTACTGAGCTCATCCTCTGAGACCGTGTGCATGTCTCGTTCGCTTATATAACATCTACGAATATGGGGGGGGCATTTATTGTTAATTTCCATTGGTATTTTCTGCTTCATTTCGTGCAAAAATAAGCCCCCAACCTGAATAGAAGTTGTGTTTAGGACGAGCTTGAAGTGATGGATGGGGATGTGGTCGTAGACCAAAGGCAGCAAAATTTCACAATTTCATATACGCAGTTGTAGAAGAACGAAAAAAAATTTCGGAATATCAGATTACCGTTGGAATTGGCTCTACATGATGGCACAAACGACTAGCTTTAATAAACAGAGGAGTTTTAGT
Organism: Ophioderma brevispina; assembly: GCA_023653785.1. Lineage (NCBI taxonomy): Eukaryota > Metazoa > Echinodermata > Ophiuroidea > Amphilepidida > Ophiodermatidae > Ophioderma > Ophioderma brevispina. The sequence continues at coordinate 4,671 of JAMKCH010003380.1, read as the reverse complement.
GCGATACTGTTGGTAAGTCCGCAAAATCGACAAGATCCATTATACGGGACATCCAATATCCAGTATTTTCAACCTCTCTTGACTTATGACATCATAGTGAAGTCATATTCTGGATGTTTCTTATTATTTGATGCCATGAAAGGAAGACCATATAAGCATCAAGTGGTACAATATATTTGCAAGTTAAGTAAGTATTGGATTTTTAATAAGGAACCTCCAGAGGGGTGGTAATATCCACTCCCAAAAAGGGGCTGGTCTATCCCCTAAATGGAATCACTTTTTCTCATATTTGTCTGTCGCAGATATATTCGCATCTTCTAGAGGTGGAGGTTGCGTACCTTCCCTTAGGGACTGCTCTTGAGGTACATTCCGATCTATGAGCCAGACGCCAATCATGTCGAGTCTTTCTAGACGCCCATTATGTTTTACCGAGATGTACCTAACCGTGTAAGACCATTCTATGGTCCGAGCCCAAACTGACAAAAGCCATGAGCATCTACATTCAGATGCTGCTTCTCCATTCCCTTCGGTTTAATGGTAAGTCAAGCTGATACATGCACCATCCATAGATTGCCCATTTTAATGGGGCAAGTATGTTCTTGCATTGATGGGCTGTGTTTACCTGCAAGATCCAACAATTTGTTTAATTTTCTCGTTCTTTCGTCGCGGCGAGCGAACTTTGCATTATTTCAGTCCTATCCTGGCGTTGCAATCTCCTACCACCAGTAAAAAGTTCTGTGCTAAAATGGATTCAATGGCTCTTGTAGGAGAAATGCAGTCTCTATGCCAGTTGGTTCGCATTAGGTAACTATCAAAGTTGAAGCAAGATTTCCTTGATAATTGCTATGAGGATATGACCCAGATAGGGTTTTACACTTGCAACGAGTAGAATGCCCTCGATGTATTAAAGATGCGCTAGTGTTCCAACTGCCAGGGTTCGTCTGTTCAAGTGCATTCATTTCATGGCCCGTGCGTGGATTATTGCACGAGGTTGCATGTAAAAATGTTGGCAATTCGACTAAACTAGTACTGGACCCAGGTGAAGAATAATGGAGTGTGGGTAAACTGCTATTTGAAAACAAATGGTGTTTAACTCAAATGGCAATGGATTCAACTGGCAACTAGTCCAACTGGCGATTGGACTAACAATGCATGCTAAATGCGGTCCAACTGACCTCTGGGAACCAAGGTCATGGCCTGTAATTCTCAATGCGCCCAACGGTACACGAACATTGACCCAACCACAAAATTAGTTAAATGAAACACATTATAACACGTTAACAGGGTTCTAGACTTAGTTCCTAAATCTTCATTAATTAAAAAACAAAATAGTTACAGAATTATATGTCACTCTTGCTGTTTCCAACAAACAAAAAAATTGAACCTAAAATAACAATGAGGCTTCATGTAACTTGTTAAATCGTCGGAGTGTGTATGGCATACCGAAATACGAAAAAACGTTTCTGCAGAAAATGTGCATTTGAAAAATTACAAACTTTGCAAAAGTACGCAGTTGTAAAAAACCTTTTAAGGTACCACTTTAATTCACATAAACATAAATAATACCATTATCATCATAAGTTGGGAGTCATTAGCTAGTTGGCCACGTGTATGCAAATGGGAATCCGTGGAAAGGGTGAAAAGCTGACTACTTGATATAAAAGACTGGAGTCGGCCTATACTTATCCGATGGATTTATCTTGCGGGCAAATCTTAAAATAATAAAATTGGCTTCCGATGACACCACATATTGTATGTATATGTTATTTTAAAACATCCAAAATGACGGGACAATCCAGGTCAAGTTTTTTTTTTTTGACTCACCCATTATATTTAAATGTTACATTGCAAAGAGTAACCACTCGGAAAATACATACTATCTTGTATAATGGGATGATGCGATAAGATAAATAGATCAATTAAATACTTGCACTTAGTGCGTTATGAGGGGTTAGCATCCGTCTAAACTAAAGTTTCTATTCTCTATGGCCAAATATGACTTTAAAGCTTTGTGAAAATTGTAAGCTTGTAAAGGTTGATGTGCAGTACATGTCACTATTTTGGGTTTGTAAAAAAACTACAAAAAAAGACAACATCCGTCGCTAATGTATAGACCCGACGATATATTTTTTATAACTGGAAATACTGAAGAAAAAAACCAGCAGAAGAAAAAGAGAATAGGAAGTGACAACACTGAACTATGGCCCTGACGAGGACCCATAATTTGAAAACCAAATGTGGACGATTGGGAACAGAAAACAGATCATATTGGGCTATTCAGAGAAATTATCCACAACCTCTTATACCACATCCTTCTCCGACGAAAATGCATGGAGAGAATTTATAGTGAAATCCATGAAGGTGTCATGAAAAATCATCTGAAATCAAAAAAAGGGGAGGATGAGGGAATGTCCACAATTAAAAAATGTAAAAAACATAGCAATTATACCAAACGTGTTATTTGACCAGATGCAATGCACTGAGGAGATAATTGAGGAATTGAGTAGCTAACCAAAGATTGACTTTGGGAATTCCCATGCCTTTACTGACACACTGAAAAAAATCCCATTTACCAAAGAATTTCCTATCACTTGTAGGTTTGTTTTTCCTTTCGTTCTCTTTGGTCAAAAAACCAAAGATAATGAAAAATACATTGGAATTCCCCTGAGAAGTCTCACATTGATTTGTCAAAAAAGCTTGGGAGCGTGCCAGAGCTTTTATTTTCGAATTTTGAAATTGTTTCATGGGGTGGAAATTCGTGGAATAGCTATTTGATATCTATCGTCTAACAGGCCGCAGCCGAGATGGCGTTCACCATGTAGCGCCCAATGTCCCCCCTGTCTGTCATCAGGCCGGGGACGTCAGACGGATCCCGCTGGACGTCTCGAGCAACCACACCAATGTAGCCAAAGGGGTGACGACCCCCTGTTCAGCACGCAACCCCCAACAGTGACGTCCGTAGACCACTTGGTCAATCGCAAGACGACAGCGACCGCAAATCGCGCACGGCGTGGGCACAGAAGACGAAACCCGGAGGGACATCTCATCATTGTGAGCTTGGTCTTGTGCTCACGCCAGGAATGTTTTGGATTAGCATAAGAGCTTGGTGTAGGTGACCATTCAAGTCTATTCCGTGCTCTTCTTCATGGTCCAGGTCTCAGAGGCATATAACAGGATACTACTTATCTACACAGGCTCTAAAGAATTTCACTTGGTGAATTGAGATACCAGATGCCATTTAAGTGGTGTGCAATTTATTGAGGCATTACAAGCTTGTCACTTTGCGTGACAGGAAAGTCGTTCTTGATGTCGGCAAATAGGACCCTAGATGACTTGAAGTACCTTGACCGCGTTGGCGTTGGCTACCATTCTGCTGTACAGAATAGGTTGATGGATCATCTTTCCTCATTGATGGGCATATATTCAGTCTTCTTGGCATTAGTTTAGGCCGACTTTGTCGCAGCATTCTCAAGTGATGTTAGTAGATCTTGTGGCACCACATATCAGACTCAGCCTTAAGAGAGCGTAGTCAACGTAGTCAAGGTCTGTGAGCTGCTGACTTTGGTGGACAGTCTAGAACGCTTGGGTTTGATGGTGAGTCTTGTCGTTCATGATGTCCAAGACTCTGTCTGCTATTTTACAACTTAAATGTCGCTATTATAAGCAGTGCATCTGCACATTGATGTTGGTGTGTATCATGATGCTGAATGTAATTAGGAATTTATGATAGCACAAAAAACATAATTTCAAATGCCCCTTTAAAGAGAATATAATGGTGTGCCATTTAAAGCAGACACTCAATTGTGCTGGGATGATTTCATTTGAAACCAGCTGCATGGGACCACCCACGATTAGTACACCGTTTCCCTGGACCCTCAAAAATTGAGGGACCCTGGATTTGTTGCAATGTATAAAATTCAGAGTACCCCTATTGTACTTGGCAGAGGAATCTTCCTTTAATTACATGTAGTCCATTGGAAACTAAGTGTTCACTACCATAGTTCTCAAGGACACTGAGAATCAAAACTTGGTATCCTTAGGACCCCTAATTTTAAAACGTTATGTCCTAGACTGTGATTCAAACGCATGGGACACTCACAGCTAGTACACTCAGTCCCCGGACCTACAATTAGGGACCTGAGAGGTGTTGTTAATGTAATAACTCCTGAGTCCCCCTATTTGACATGTCATAGGATCTTTTTTTATTACATATAGTCCACAGGACAGCGTGTATTACCGATAGTACCTAGGACACTGAAAATCAAAACTAGGTATATAGGACTCTTAATTACCACCCCCACCCCACCACCTATGTTTCCTAGGACGTGTGAAACTCAACCAACATAGCGTCCGAGGACTGTTTTAAAACGCTAGGACTGGCTCGATCGTGACACGGTAGGATTACTGATATTTAGCGTTAACTTAACTGAAATAAAGGGGTTTGCACTTCCGATAGTCCATAACGAGGGGGGGGGGGGTCATGGGACCGCCCCTAATATCACCACTCCTCAAGGTTTGTTTAGATTGAAACCACCACATGTTAGAGGCTCAAAGACATCAAAACAATAAAGAAATCATAAAAATCAAGAAAGTTGTTCAGTAAAAAAAGAATAGGGGCCAAAGCAGTTGATTTTAAATTCGCGTCAAAATGTGCGAAAAAAGACACTAAAA
>JAMKCH010003379.1:0-63184 GCA_023653785.1 Ophioderma brevispina | reverse complement strand
GATTGGAGTAAATTTAAAGGTTGACCCCTGTGTACAACTATTAGAAAATTGGACCCTTTTGAAAAAGTGAGACCACAAACATGACACCACTAACTAACTACCTTGCATGAATGTAGGAGGGTCCGTACTAAGCCCGGTTTCAAAGTGTCAAAGCTGAGATGTAGTTAGTAAAGGGAACCTTTACGTCGTTTTTTTGAATTGGTGGTCGGCACGACTTAAAGGCCAATAATGCATTGAAAAGCCGTATCAATCAAGCACTGGATAGACTCATGGACCTTGTCGACGCAGTGCTGCGTTGACGTCAAGTCAATTTACACTAAGAAAAATAACCCTAATTGCCGCAGTATTTTTCATGCACCTACTTGTACTTGTTATTTATCTCCTGCAATTCGTTCGTCGATGAAAAATAAATATGTTGCAGGAAGGTAATTTTGGAGATAATGCTATGTCGGGCGTCGTGTACACGTTTTGACCTTATGTAATGTTGTTATACTAGAAATGAGGGTGATTCGTAATATGTGAAATGCAAAAGATTGATAAGGATCGTCTGACATGCCCGAAATTCAGTATGACTCCGTTGTAATAGATTTAGTGGTGCATGAACGATGTTTGACCCAAGTCCGTGCTCCCGCTCTAAGTCTGTGAAGAGGCAAGATCCCCGGCAAGATCATCAAGATGAACATTGATGAATCGTACCAGTACCACACTACACAGTAACACATGTACGTACATGTTGTAAAAAAAATGGTTTCAATACACAAAGTTAATAATAGAGTTAGAAATAACTCTATGAAGTAAACTTACATGAGGTTCAGAATGATGAATCAGATGTCTCGTGTCAAACGCTTTTTGGTCTGTATCAATTGAGTTTGCCTCCGAGACTTGGTTTCCGGCCAAAAAGTGTGAGTGGTCAAGTGTGTCCAGTTTCGTGATTTCTGGGGCGAAATCAGGATGTTCTGTGGGAAGAAAAAGGGAAAAGTAGAAATCGCCCGAAGTTCCAGCATAAGTTCAACAACTAAAAACAAGAAAATTTATTTTCACACAAGCTGTCTGTAGTAGCAGTATTAGGACGCCAATGTGAGGGCGGCGAATAAGCGACTATACTATCAAGAACTTCCACCAGGCGAGATGGCCCGGCTAGGAAATCCCAAATTTAGCTGTTCAAATCCCATGGTTTAACACGTAAGGGAATCTTGACAATGTCTATTTCTAAAACTGTGGAGTGAAGAATTGCCTCACTGTAAAGGGTATTTTATGTTTTTTATGTATGAACAGGCCTTCGAAAAACTCCTCTATTTAGCACGTACAAAGCCAGGGAACCGCTGTTTGTAGTTGAAGCCCGCACGGTGCAGGAATAGCATGGTTTTAATAGCTGTACCCAGTCTCGCTCTGTCTTGGGTTTTTTAGAGCGCACTTGTTTTTAAAAGGATAATGCTAGACTGGGCTAAAAACTAAAACTAGATGACTTTCAGCTTACCACCCCCGGACAGGCATGCCAACCCAACTTGTCCAAATTTGCACAGGGCTCCTGGAATAAACACCAGGTAGTGAGTGACGGATACGGGTTGAAGAGTTAGTGTAAAATTTCAGTCGCTTAGTGTTTTCATGACCGTGGACCGAGGGAGGCCGGAGGTCTAGGTTTTAAAATGATGTAGTTTAAAAGTCGTACATATTGCTTGGGATTGTAATATCCAACAAAATTGCCGATTTCTATCATCTTTTAAACAGAACTAAAGAAACAATACTTATTATCAGATAAACATAGCTTGCTGTTTGATTTAGATTATGCATAAAGGCCCTCCCATTCGTATATATAAAAAATAATTACGGCCGCTTGAAATCAAAGAATGGAAAATACAGTTTGTGATCCGTTCATGATATTCCACCTAATCACATCCTCTGTGGCCAGTGTATTTCTCACGCTAGAAAGCGAAGAGGCTCCTTCGGGTTCGAGACCGTGTAATTTTTTCGGTCTTATTTAGTTCTGGTGCTGCCAGTGTCTCGAGCGTCTATATCATATTTGTTTGATTTAATTTATCTCTCCTAAATGAAAAACGATGTGAAAATTTCACTCCCAAAAGAGTGAAACTAATGTGAAATCACTCCAAAAAGATTTGATTTCATTGTTTTTCGTGTCAAAGTTGGGTCATTCGTTTCATTCCTCAAAAAGTGTTGTCTTCGTTTAACTCCTCAAACGAGTGGAAATCCACTCGGTTACCAAAGTCAATCGGATTCCTAAAGAGGAAAACTTTGGTTTTGGACCAGCGTCATCAAGGAGAATGCCAACTTGACTATACATCGGTAGTATCTGCATTATACATCGGAAAAAAAGTGCACATTCTAGCATTGAAGCTGTTCAGAGGAAAGCAGCTGTTTTTATCTGAAAGACTATTCGAAAATGAGTAGTGTACCAAAATTGATCATTGAACTGAACTTGGAATGAATGACCCCTGAATGAAGAAAGAAAGCAAGAAAGAAAGAAAAGAAAAAGAAGGAAGAAAAGACGGGCAGAAGGAAAGAAAAAAGGGAAGGAAGGAAGGGAAAAAAGAAGGACGAAAATATACCAAAATTAAATGACAAGATTTGATATACCCATCCGCATACAATGCTTGGTGGAGGTCTTGGGGCGAAGCCCCAGAAGATGAGAGAAAATAGCCATTCTGGCAGCACTAGTTTTCACACTCATGGTTTGCATGCGTTCCGTTGACAACTGGAAATACAATTTGCAACCGACAGTGTTAACCCTTTCATATACCAATTTGCCGCAAGAGAAAAAGGGACGTTCGATATGCCAAAATTGCTGAAAATGAACCTTCTCGGCCGACACCATTCCCCGTACCCCCTTTTCAACTAACCCCCCCCACGAACTGCTCGCCAGTAAAGCCAATCTCTTCAACAACAAACACTGTTATCATTATGCAAGTTGTCCCATATCATGACTAGAGGCCACCGCAGTCCTTAATGAAAAAAGAAATCATTGCTGACATGTTTAACAAATCTCCAATGCAATGTCTGTGTCTGCATGAGGAAACTACAAGCGGAACTGACAGTTTTAACGCCCAACCACAAACAGAATGGTTAACTGCCATCGAGAGATCACATCGACATTATCAAGCACCCGCAATTCATTTCGGGAATTCCACTAAAACCTCATTTCTTCATTGGCAATTTCATCAGCCATATTACAATGGAAGCTTCAATGTAGTAAAAGAGGAAAAACGTAACTTAACTTAAAGCGACATAATGCATAAAAAAAAATTCAGAACATAATTGAAAAGGGACCATACTGAAATTCAAAAAAACTTCCATTTTATTTTTACAATAGTATTTTGGATGTTTACATTCTGTAAAAAACAGAAAAAACAGGGAAGAGTTCCAGCGGGGAAAGTGGCAGTTCGTGGCAATTTCTGGAACAGAAAACCAAGGTGTTCACATCCCTGACAGGATTTACAGTGTATCAAGAATGTTTTGTGACACAATTCAAAAGCATTCACCCCCCCCCCCCCCCCGACCAGGATTCAGGCATGGTACTTTAAGATTGTAGTACGATATTGATTATGGCAAGTGAAAGATGGATTAGCCGGGATTAGCACATATACAATAGCAGTGGTCTGTGAGCTGATGAAACATTGTGCTTTCAAGTTTGGTAAATGCTGGCAGTAATGTCAGCATCCTTTTTCCATATTGCCACGAACTGCCACTCCCCCTCTGGAACTTTTCCTGTTTTTACTGTTTTACAGAATGTAAACATCCAATTGTTTTCAAACTTGTGGAAGTGATTCAGTAAGGGTCATTTTCATTATGTCTGAATATTTTTTTGGCCATTATGTCGCTTAAAGATTAAGGATTGTGATGGCATAAGTAGTTCGAAAACCACTGCTGATTGCTTGTCATAGTAGTTGCAACACTTTGGATGACCCCAGATGAGCTTGAAAAAATGTTGGTATCCAAATTTTGACTACACCTACAAAGTTCCTGACCATAGAACATTTTATAGTAAGTTGACCCTTATTCATTGTGCAGACCACTGCTTGCCAATGATGCCAGAGTCTAGGACCGCCAGGGGTTTTCACCCTACACTTATTCGACACTGACGGCGATGTACGTGTACAGTTGTGACCCTTTGTACATGGGACTGACTGTTTAACATCCCTCTGAAAGATGGGGTATTCTCTATGGTTGTTTGTTTCTTAAATTCAAATGAACCATTGAGAGAGCCAAATTCCAGTTTTAATAATAGTTATTACAAACAATCCAGCAAGTGGCCCCGCCAGGGCTCGAACAGGGGACCTTCTGCACCAAAGGGCGAATACCCTAACCAGGGGCAAACCAAGCACGTTTCATGACCTCAAGTGGGCACTGGCCACACCTTTAAGTTTCATGACCATGCAATCATTTGTATGATTTGACCTTAGTGACCCCAGATGACCTTGAAATGATCTTGAAATTTTTTGTATCAAAATGTTGACTACACCCACCAAGTTCATGGCCATACACCACTGACTTGGATGACCCCACGACCTTGAAATGACCTTCAAAAATTTCCAACACTGAATGTTAGCCACACCCATCAAGGTTTCATGAACATTCAAAAACCATTTGCAGTGATTTTACTTCGATTGACCCACATGACACTGCAATGACCTTGAAAAAATAAGCATCAACTATTGACTAACCCACCAGGTTTCATGGCATAAAGCCATGTATAGTGATTTGCATTGGATAATCCTGCATGACCTTATGGCACGGAAATGTTGACCACCCCACCAAGTTTCATCATCACTATTGTTCCAATTTTTGACTGCATTGACTTTACTAGGCCAATGACCCATTCTCGATCATCCCACCGGTACCGGCGAACTACTGAGAGACATCTATGGTGCGAAGATGGACAACCCCTGATACTTTGTGAGATCAAAAGGAGATCGTTGTTGACAAGTTAATAGCAATTTAACCTGTTTTTTACCATATTTGACCGTGACAATGACCCATTTCGGATCCGAGCCCACCGCTACATTGAGATAACATCTGTGTGGAACTATGAAACACTATGTTTGTTATATCGTCCACAAGTTTGAAAACAATTTGGATGTTTACATTATGTAAAAAACAGTTTAAAAAAAACAGTGAAGAGTTCCAGAGGGGAAAGTGGCAGTTCGTGGCAAGTTTACGGAACAGGAAAACCAAGGTGTTCACATCCCTGACAGAATTACAGTGTACAAGCAGTTTTGTGACACAATTCAAAAGCATTCAGACCAGGATTCAGGCTTGTAACTTTAAGTTGTAGTAAGATATGATCTGGCAAGTGAAAGTGGATTAGCGGGATTAGCACATATACAATGCAATGGCTGTGAGCTGATGAACAGACATGCTTTTTCAACTTTGGTTAATGATGGCAGTAATGTCAGCCTCCTTTTTCATAAATTGGCCACGAACTGCCACCTCCCCCTCTGGAATTTTCCTGTTTTTACTGTTTTTACAGAAGGTAAACATCAAATTTGTTCAAAAATTGTGGAATTTCAGTAAGGGTCGATCCTTTTCATTATGTCTGAATATTTTTTTTGCCATTATGCGCTTTAACAGATCACAGGATTGTGATGGGAAAATAAGTAGTTCCTCAAACCATTGCTGATGCCTCTGTCATAGCTGTTTGCGGACATTTGGATGACCCCAGATGAGCTTGAAAAATTCTGGTATCAAATTTGACTACACTACCAAAGGTTCACGGACCATATAAGGAACCATTTATTAGTATAAGTTGACCTTATTCATTGTTCAGACACTGCTTTCCGATTGATGCCCAGAGATCTAGGACAGCCAGGGGGTTTCAAAACCCCACAATACACTTATCGAATCTGGCTACAGATTACATATTACAAGCGTGGATCTCATGTATAATAGGGGACCTATGGCTTAACATCCCCTATGAAAAGATGGGGTATTCTCATGTTTGTTGCTTTGTTAATTCCAAATGAACATTGAGAGAGCCAAATTCCAATTTAATCAATAGTTCTTACAAATCCAAATCCAGCAAGTGGCCCCGCCAGGGCTCTCGAACAGGGGACCTTGCGGCACCAAGGCGAAATAACACACCAGTGGGCCCAACCATCAAGTTTCATGACCTCAAGTGGGCCACTGGCCACACCCTTTAAAGTTTCCTGACCATGCAATCATTTGTAGTGATGACCCTTAGATGACCCCGATTGACGTGAAATGATCTTGAATTTTTTTGTATCAAAATGTTGACTACACCCACCAAGGTTCATGACCATACAACACCACTGACCTTGGAGACCCCACATGACTTGAAATGGACTCAAAATTTCCAACATGAATTTAACCAACACCATCAAGTTTCATGACCATAAACCATTTGCAGTGGGATTTACTTCGATTGACCCAAATGACCTCGAAATGACCTTGAAACAAATAAGCATAAAATATGATACACCCACCAGGTTTCATGGCCATAAAGCCATGTAAGTGATTGACTTTGTATAATCCTGCATGACCTTATGGCATGAAGTTGACACCACCCACCAAGTTTCATCATCCTATTTTCAATTTTGACTGCCTTTGGACTTTAACCCTAGGCCAATGACCCATCTCCGAAACTCATCCACGGTACCGGCGACTACTTGGGTGAAATCTATGGTGCGAAGATGGACACCATGATACTTGCTGAGATCAAAAGATATCGGTGACAAGGTTCATAGCAATTTAACCCTGTTTTTTACCATATTTGACCGATTTTTGACAATGACCCATTCGGATCCGAGCCACCGCCTACATGAGACAACATCTGTGTGTTGCGAAATGAACACCTATGTTTGTTTATATCGGAAGATATCGCGTGGGACGTCCTCACACTAGTGAGGCTGTTATGGTTACGATTTTAAACTTGTGCATTTTGTTTTTGCTAAGCATGATTTTTTTTGGTTGTCATTTGGATAGAGTAGACCTTCAGGTATCAGAAAAGTATTGGTCGCATTTTTTTGTAAAATCGTTGGTCCGCCGTCTGGATTTCAAAATGGCCGTAATTTCCAAAGGATTTTCGCCTACTTTGGTTTATGAGCGACATTGAAGTCAATTGGTGGCCAAACTAGGTTTTCACTACCTAATTAACCGATATAGTCTAACAAAGCTGTGGCTTTGCAAAACCCCAAAAAAACCCCTCACCCTTGGTTGGGGGGGGGGAGGGGCAACGTTGTTAAGCCACTGCCTCTACCCCAGTCCACTTTTGAGATTTCTATAATAAGGGACGTAACTATGATTGGATTTTTTGGTGTCATTGGATAGAGTAGCAATGAAGTATCAGAAAAAGTGTGGTTGCAGTTTTCTCGGAAAAGTGTTTGGCGCCATCTTGGATTTCAAAATGGCAGCCATTTCAAAAGATTTTGCTCTATAACTTTGGTTCTGAGCAACATTGGAAGTCAAATTTGGTGACCAAATCTATGTTTTCAACAACTGGAGTTCCAAGAATATGATACTTATCCTGTCTGCACCAATCGTTGCTTTGGAATACCCATCCCCCATGGTGGGTGGTAGGCAATCACGTTTTTCACTGCCCCTACCACATTACCCCTTTGAGATTTTTAATAAGGGTTCTGGGAATTTGGTGTTTTGAGTATTTTTATACCATGTATGCTTTGCTCTCCTCTATCAAGAAATTCAAATACCAACATTCCACTGATTTGTTTACGTCTCCATGACGTCATACTGTTCTCTACAAAATGCAGCAACATGGGAAACATTTTTCTTATAGCCAAATGCTAGAAACGTGGTGATTTTTGCCGGGTTTACAGCTAAAATGTTATGAAAACAAATATGTTTTCCTAAACAATGAGAATCTATATCCTCATCATAAACAACAATATTTTCATGCCACCCCGGAAAGGAGATGGGTCCTTATTTTTACTTCAAGGATGTGAATGCCATCAATGTCCATAACAAACACGTATTGCCAAGAAGATGCCCTAACCATATTTTCAATGTGTGTGCTTTTACTCCCCTCATATAGTTTATAACTGCTCCTTCATAAATATCCAATTTCTTCCACTCTAGGTGAAGCAGGACCAGTCAGTGTCCTGAAGAAGTCAACTTTGTTACTGGGATCTTTTTCAACTCTTTATAGGGCATCATGTCCATGCTGTTTTAACCTTGTGTGTCGGTTGATTTGGCTCAAGCCGTCCTGGACGGTATGGCTGCGCCAACTGTCTTGCCCTTCTTCACTGACACAGGCTGGGCTGGGTAGAGGTGCACTGCTGCAGGACGGCCCTTGAACCATGTGAAACCTGGAGCTTTGGCTAAGTGGGAAAGGGACCACCGCTGCTGCCTTCCGTCTTGGCCCGGGTTGGGGGGGTGGGGGGGGTAGGTGCTCATCACGGCTTCGGTCACCTCGGCGGAGTGCCTCCTGCACGTGGTCCTGCCACCGTCTTGTCTGGGAGTGAGGCTTGGTCTGGCAGCTTTACTTGTCGGTGGCACCTCAGGTCCAGTATGTGCAAGGTATCTCGAGGGCTAACGCCGCCTTGCTGATCATCAGGGGGGTGCTAGCCAACCGCCCTGCGCACCGCCGCCCTGGCTCTGGTCTACAGGGCTGCTGAATATGCAGCTTCCCAGCATGGTGCAATAGCTCTCGTGCAGGGAGGCTGGACACGTGCTCGGCGAAACCATGGGAACCATTGCTGGCTGCCTTCGTCCCACTTCCATTCTGGGTTCTGCCAGTGCTTTTGGGCATTGCGCCTGCGGTGATTGGGGCGGGGGCATCGCATGCATATGCTGGTTCATAAGGCTCTGGTGGACAGCAGGCGCCTGCTCCATGACACTGTCAGGAGTCCACGGCTCGGCGCAAGGGCATGCGCTCTGCGTCGACTTTTCTGTTGACGCGCTGCGGACTCTCTGGCCCCCATTCAACATCTTGCAGACAAGGAGCACTGCCTTGCTGGATGCTCCTGGCAAGAAGGGTGCTCTTAAAGCTATAATGAAAGCTCCAGCTCGCATCGTTTCAGTTCTTACCGTCTGGGTACTATGGAAACCCGTCAGTACCAGTAATTCAAGCTGTGGAAGTTTCTGTTTATTATCTTATACACAAAATACTGCTGGAGATCCTGCTTCACCCCGATGGAAGAAATTCCAGAAACCTATGCAAAACCAAAGTGCCGATAAGTTTGCCACCTATACAAAAAGAGCCTGGCCTCAACATATCTACAGCACATCTTTTGGCTCAGGAACAAGTTTCTTCATCCAACCATACCAATCCTTAGGCCTTGTTTACTAGACTGGAGCAAGACGCACGACACACTTTGCATATCCTGACTGTAGAACCTGTTGCACCTGAGGCAGTAGTAACGCTTTGTAAGGGATTTTGAATGGCATTCACATCCTACATTGTGAACAATTGATTCAAAGGTCGTCATTTAAGGATGACTTTTCATCCTAACGACGAACATTAAACCCATCTAACCTATCACTTGCCTCTGAATTTTGACTAAAATTACAAAAAAATTGAAATTAGCAGGAATAGCTTAAAAGTGACAAATAAAAAAAATAAAAAAAATAAAAAATTTTACTTTTTTCCAACTGGAAGATTGACAGAAAAGGAACCAACGGCAGTGGGTTCAAAGATACGAATCTCTATTCCATTTACGTGTTGTAGTAAGTGTCCCCGTTCGACCTAACAACTGCAATATCCCGATTTTGTCCTTATTAGAATTGCTTTTGGTCCTATATCTTGTGAGGTGATATGAAATAATTATAACTTTAAAAAAAGAAAAAACCTAAAAAATTAAAATTTTATGATTTTTTATATTTTCTGATTTATCAAATCACTGATAGTGCCCTTTACAGTGGTTGCATGAACTTTTTCAAATGGGCGGTTTGTGCTAACCGTCAATTTTTTTATCACGATGGAATATAGATGATGTACATCAATGTTTACAAACACAGGTTTAGCATCTAGTTCTACTGACATATTAAAGGTATGTGAATATGCCCTACAATATACAGTAATCCAAAGCCTTATCCGACTATTGAGTACGAATTTTTAAAAACACAAGCCCTGGCGGGGCGCACGCAATACTCACATGTCATCTCGTCGATAAAATTCAAACTTATTGTTTTTTATTAACCATTTTGCCAAAACCCTGGTGAAATCAAATGTTTCTAGCATTTTAGCTCTAGCGGAATGTTTCCCATATTCCGCATTTTGTCAAGACACACTTATGAGCGTCTAGAGACATGGGGGTTGCGGGTATATTTTTTTTTTGGTGCATAGAGGGGACCAAAAGCTGTACATAGGTATTTTTCTACCACACACCAATCATGATCCTTATAGATAAAATTCAAGGGGGAATAGGGCGGGAGGCAAAAGCAAGGTAACAAGACCCCACCCCCCACCACCATCACATCGATGAGCGATTTGTTGGAATGAAAAGGACAGCTTGGTTATAGACTATGGTAAGTAACAACATTTTGAACTCCCAGATATTAAAAACATAGGTTGGCCACCAAATTGGATTCAATAGTGTACAGAAAAAGTTAAAGGGCAAAATCCTTTGGAAATGGCGGCCATTTGAATCCAAGATGGTTGCCAAATGCTTTTCAGAAAAAGAATGCGACCAATATTTTCTGATAACTGAAGGTTTATTTTATCCAATGACACCAAAAAACTTCAAATGATGACCCCTATTTATAGAAAATCTCAAAGGGGGACAGATGTTGGGCAACGGCCGTAAAAATGATGGCCCTCCCCCCCCCAATTATGGCGAGGGGTGTTACAAAGCCCAGCTGAGATATATAGGTTAATTATCACATTTTTGAATTTCCCATGTATAAAAAACAAGGTAGGCACCAAAATTTGACTTCCAATGTTGTCAATCCAAAACCAAAGATATAGGTCACATCCTTTGGAATGGCGGCCATTTTTAAATCAAGATAGGACGGCCACAAACGCTTTAAAACAAATAATTGCGACCAATACTTTCTGATACCTGGATGTCTGCTCTATCCAATGACACCACAAAAGCATCCTCTAGCAAAATAAATGCCAAATATTACAGACCATCCTACACTACACACACACGCATGGACGCCATAGCATTTCATAGTCCTCCTTTGCCAACAGAAAGTGGCGGGGGACATAAAAGACAGACAAGCTGTTGAAGAAGGTTAGACAGTCAACATCTATATGTCCCTGTACGAGAGAGGTAGAACCCTGATCTAGCTATTGTTAGTTTAAACATCTCTAACCTGTCATGCCTGTGTAGCAAGATTGTTCTGGATCCTGTTTCACTAACTAAAATGCATCGACCAATCGGATCCAGTCAATGCTGCAACAAACAAGTGCCTTTAAGGCGGCGCTTTAACCATAGGAAAGCAAAACTGGCACGGATTCCTGGATGACCCTGGATCAGAAGTGATGTCGGATGCGCCAACAAGAATTAAACTAAAGACAAATTTGCCCAACTAGTGAACACGCCCGGTAATTCATACCTAGCTGCTGTAAGACAGGATATAATTTCAGGCCTTTTTCCCCGGAATTGGGCGTTTACTTTGAAAGAATATCAAGAGTATAACTAAACATGTGTGAGCTGAATCCCTTACAGCTAAAAAACTGCTAAAGTGAGGCCAGTGTCGAAGAGGATCTCCGAGGGAAGATCAAAACCTGGTATAAGGTAAATTGGATCCACGATATGACCCATAACAGCAATGAAAGTCATAGCCTACCATCCGAAAGCTTTGAGGGATCCAACAAAAACCTCCACAGCAGCCACATGTTACACCCAACTAAGTGCCCACCAACTGCCTTTAAATGGCAAGTGCAGCAAGAACCCCAGATGATTCAAAAAAAGACCGTATGGGAGGTTATAGTGGCAACCATGGTTTCACTCGCCCCTTGAACATGGACGAAATGGAAATCCAGTCTGTATGCTAAAACTTCAACAGGACAAAGTACTCAACCGAACTCAACACATCGGATGGTTTCGAGAAGGGTTTGGTAACCAGAGTCATGTTCGTTCAATATTATCGGCTAGCTTAGGACAATGTTAAGTCACAGATACTTACTCCATAAGATTTGGAACTCACCACAATCCGCTTGACAGAGCTTATCAAAGGATTGCTTACAAACAAGATGTTCTTTGTTCAGCTAAGAGCAAAGAAGGCTTCAAGAATGGACATACTCCAAGGGAGTGTCTCGCACCTCTCCTATTCAACATACCAACGACCAACCTAGGAACCTAAGTGCAGGAACCTGTCATTTTACAGTTTTATTATATGCAGACCATCTTGGAATTAGCGTACAAGAAGCAGAATTCACAGTTGTCGAAGACGCTCCAAAGCTTTGGGACGAACTCACTCCTTAAGCGAGGAAAGTCCATCAGTGCAAATACATCCAAGACACAGGTGCGTGCTTTCCATCTACGCAACTGGGCCATGTTCGGAAGCAGTCCGTATAATAGATGCACGCGGCCCCGGATAAGCTTACATCGTGAATAAAACCTGACACCACTTAACGCCATACGAATGATTTGTAGATACGCCTAAGAAGATCTACGCAATGTGCAGCCAAACGCCAGCTTAAAGTAACGTTGTGTGGAACACCCTTGAGCCATTTTGATAATCCTCTCACCTAGGAGTTGCGTTGGACCTCACTTCTCTTATATGACTCGTGAACTCAAGTGGCACAAGATGGGGTGTTCGCACTGTACAGAGTATGCCTGCCTGTAGGGGAAAGATCAACCCATACCAAGAAGCTTGATACAGCATTAAATGCCTCCTGTTTGACTTTACCAAGGATTTTTTTGCCCAAAATACCAAAACGGAAGCGCTTATACATCTTAGCAGGAATGGCTCCACCAAACATCTGTCATAGTGTACGGAACATATGCAAGAGTGTAGCCGCCAAGTATCTAATGTGAAGCACCCTACGTCAGGACAGAGACCACCTGGGACCACCTTAACTCCAGAGAGAGAGTTTTTAAGTAAAGTCAAACCCTTGGAAAACTAGTCTATAGGATTAAGAGAGGCGCCTTGTGGAAAGAAAAACTTGTAAGAAATTGTTGATGGCGATTTCCTTAAAGGTGGCAGATGGCAGCCATCGCTTTATTTTCAAAAATGACTGCCATTTTCTTACTTTGAACAACCAATAACTTGAGTAGGACATGGTCCTAAAAACTTTAATTCGGACTACAGGACAGCATCGCAAAATTTCCTAAGGTGACATCACATGGTGGCATTTTGTTTATACAATAAACGTGCCATTATCATTGTTGCATTATTTACGAAGTAATTTTGGGCGGGGGGGTGGTTGTGGGGTGCCCAATGCAATATTGAATTGTACTAAGGAATAAAACTGGTGGTTACACTTTTATTCATCTTCTAGTCACATAATAGCCGCCATGTCACGTTTTCGTACATTTTCCGGAATACTTTGGCGATCCAGTATCACACTTAAACATGGCCTTATACTAGACAAAATCCTCATTTATCAAAACAAGATGATTTTGTTAAGATGTACACCAATGGTAACTTCTTCCCATTTTGTATATCAAAATGGCCACCATTAAGACAAAAATTCTAAATGGATCCATAGGTTATTAACACTAAGTACTTGATGCGGACTAAGGCAAATACATTAGTTTAAGTATTTCCTAATGTTCACTGTTATGTTCATATTTACCATCTTGTAGGAGAGTGGGTCACTTACATCACTGTATGTTCACAATCATCCGTCTCAAATCCATAGAGTTATGTACAGGAGGGGTATTCTTTGGCATTGCCACTAATGTTTGCCCATTGTGATCACACATAATTAATTCACCAAATGATAGGCATCTGCAGCTGAGGCAAAGCGTCATAACTGCTTTGAACTTGCCATTACTTACCTCACCATTAAATTTTAGTTTTAGACTGGTGGTAACTTGCTTTGGCATGACATCAGTTGCTTCACAAAAAGTACGGGCGAGTGCGGCCCCTCTTACCTCATGCCGCTTTATCAAGCCGCTACTATTCCGGATTGAAAACCTACGGAGCTAGACTTTACAGAGCCTACAATAGGGCTGGAAGCGGAGCACATCAGATCAGACTTTGAAAGATTGCCTAGCTTCAAGTACAAAGTTATCCGTCCGAACAGGAAATGGCTGTTTTTCGCCATCAGCAACCAAATCTTCCATTTTTGAGACTCTCATTTGGACTGATACAGAGCACACACGCATTTACATGGACGATGGGCTGATTGTTGCTCCCACTCAGGCGATCCTCCGCTGCTGCATCAACATGACCTTGTGATGTTAACAGTGGCGTAACAGCGGGGGGGGGAGGGGGGGGGCGGCAGGGGGCGCAAGCCCCCCCAACGCAAAACCCTTGCCCCCCCGCCAAGCCCCCCAAATGAACTGACCTATTGTACAGCGTCGATGGGAGAAGAACCAAAATTAGCCCCCTCAAAAATTGCCTTGGCAACCCCTTCTGCCCCACCCCCCATTTGCAAAGGTTGTTTACGCCACTGTCAGCTGAGGAATCCTTGGCCTCACATCAACAATGTTCTGGGTTCCATCCTGGATTGTTCAGGGAGAATTGCTCGTCCGACAGCTAGACTGCGTTCAATTTTCCAAAAAGGCAATGTCGAAGGAATTTTTGAGTAAAAGCCATTGAAACAGTGTTTCTATACGGAAATTTGATGCGCTTCAAATCTTCCGGTCCCCAAACCTAAAGTTTTGTGGAAGTTGTGGCAATTTGCATAAATTCAAAATGCCGCCATTTTAAAATTTTTTGTTAACATAACTCAAGATTTAAGGCTTGTAATGACGTTATTCTTATGTCATACATATGTTTTCAGGCTAGGGAGATACAAAACTAGACCATCAGTTAAGGTATGTTATGCCATCTATTGACAATTAATTTGCAAAAATTAAAAAAAAAAAAAAAAACCATTTGAATTTTTATGCAAATTACCTGTCAACATGACCTAATTCTATCTAAGATCATACACCATGAGTGGAGAGCGAAGTGTGTACATGCGTGAAACTACCAAATATTACCCGTTTTCACACTTAAATGAGAGTAAGTCATCATTTTTTTTGAAATAGCTATTAAAACTAATTATTGTGAAAGCTAAAACTGTAAGGAAGACAAATATGCAAATGTATGTGCATATACAGGATGCCACAAGTGTCATATAAGGTGGTAAAAAGTGAAAACTTTTGATGTAAAAAGTACAAATTTGTGGCAGATCTCATTTGTTCCCTTCAATTAGCATCACAGCGTATACTGCTTTTTTTGGGTTATAGGTCAATGATGCCACATAAATAACAAACCAAAATGAGATGTTATTAATTTAATACATGGCATGGGTTACAAAGATATAAAAAAAAAAAAATGCAAAAAGGCCCGATATATCAAAAATCCCCAGACTTAACACATGCCTCATTCGTAGGCACCACATCCGTAGGCACCACCCGCTCTGACCCGACTGACTCAAAGTTACGACAACTCAAAAGTAAAAATAGCACACAATTGAATCGTCTACCATATCAAAGCTAGATAAATTCCCTTTAAATGAAATATAAATAAGCTGAATACATAATGGTTCTAATGATACAATAAAACATTTTAAACATATTTGTGAAAAAGTAACGCCACCCTCGTTTTGTATACCCAAACTCATGGCGCATGACCATAAACTAATGATCTAATTTAACTCCTTGACCCATAAAATATTGTATAGACACAAAAGAAGTACAAGGCCTTCTAAATATGGAGTTATGTACAAAAAATGTCAAAATGGCAGCCCATTTGAAGTTGATGCAAATTAAATGTTAAGTTGAACCCTATGCTATATAACTGATCTATTGTATTACTTAACCTGAACAACATTTGTATAGGCACAAGAATGAAAATCATTACAAACCTTAAATCTTGAGTTATGTACAACCAAAACGTTAACTGGCGGCCATTTTGGGAATTTATGCAAACTTAGGCACACTTCCTCTAAAAATTAGCTCGGGGGACCGGAGATTTGGAATCAGCATAAAATTCCGTATAGAAAACAACGTTTCAATTGCTTTTACTAAAACAATTACTTCTTCTTGCTATAGGAAGCACTTGTTTGAGAAATGGAACCAGTCTAAGAGAGGATCTCAAACACATTTGTTGGTGTGCCTTCAGTTGAAGAGCTCTCTTCATCTCCTGCCTCACTTGGAGATGTGTCTCTAGCCTCAGGCCAGCTGACATCAGTGGTCTCCACTGTCCCCATCCATCTCAGATCCTCTCCCAGTTTGCCACCGAGACATCCGCTTTCGAGGCTCCATCCCACTGTCAAGGAAGTCATCCCGGGGGGGGGGGGGGTACCGACCCAAAATTGGGTTTTTTTACGGGTGTGCATCCACGGTAAAAAAAAATCGACCCATGTTTATATGGCCAAATATACAAAAATATGACAATTTATTATAGTTAGAAATTAAAAATAAATAAAAATTCCGAAAAATTTCGGACCCATTAATGAGTTGGTTTGAAATTTCGCCCATTTTCATAGTAATCTAGCAAATTGCGCCCATTTTATTATAGCAACTTTTTTACTAAATCAGAAAATAACCATTTTCCGTTGTGATTTTAGCGCAAAATTGGAAGCACGACCCCATTTTCATAGTGGGTGTAATGCGACCAAACAATTGAAAAATGGACCCATTTAGATAGTAGCAATGACCTCAAAAAGTGACCCATATTATAGGCTGGTGGAAAAAATTACCCATGTATAGTAAGGCGTGAAAATTGGACCCATATCGGCGGCACAATGACCTACCCTTTTCCACTGCGTACCCCCCCCCCCCGAGTCACTCTACAATCCAATGTGAGAGCAGGCCATGTTTCTCCAATCATTCCCCTCATCAGTCATCCATTCCAAGAATTGGCGGGGGAAGTGGCGTAAAGAGGGGGACGGTGGGAAAAAGGCCCCTTTTTGGGGAATATGCACTGTGCAATTTACAGTGAAAACACATAGGCCTGTAACACATGTTAATATAAATGTTCCCCCCTGAAATAGTGCCCTTTTCCATTGCGAAAAAAAAAAAAGGTTAGCCAGGAGGGCACATTCTTCTTTTTTTTTTTTGGATATCAATCTCTTTGGAATCCGGTCTTTGCATAACTCCACATCTATTATGTGGAGCATTGGGTGGTTCATGACCTGAAGGTCAGGAGCCAGGTGATCAAACTGGCAGTGCACGTCGTCTCGGTGGTACTAGCTACATGGATTGACAAGGAAGCTGCAGCCGAATCAGGGCAGTCAAGAATGTTATTGAGGTGCTCGAGACTACAAGCAGTTCATCATCCAGGGGGTGGGACAACAGTCTGCCGACACTCTCTCTGAAGTGACACGTTTTCTCCAGCGAAGTCAGGGGTGCGTCGGTGGAGTGGGCACCTTCACCGCGGTGTGTCACAATCTTCAATGTTACTGGGCCGGGAAGGCCTTCTGAAGTCCAGTTAGCTGCAGCGGAAACATCAGCTCCCAACGTATGCCATAGGAGGAATGGATCCACTAGCTACTCCAGGATAACATGCTGCTTAGCTGGGGACAGGACACTAGAAAACAAAAAAAAAAAAAAAAAAAAAAGCATCTAGACAACAGGCGGGGGCAGGTTGCCACACCAGAGCCTTTACCGTGAAAAAAAAAGCTTGAAAAATCATGGTTAAATCAGCCTTTTTTGCCTACTTACTGGAAAGTTAACTTCCCACGTAGGAAAATCTGACTCAAAATCACCACTCTACACTGGAAAATCTGCCTCATAGATAGGAATTTGACCCTTCTGACAAGGACCTTGTACACAACCTGCACAAGCCTTGAATCCTACCATTTGCAATGATTGCCAGAGTTCTGGACAAGATCAACAGATCCAGAGACTGCAGAATGTGCTGTGTTCCTGGTGAATGGCCTTGCCAATTCGGTTCATGGATTTCCTGTATTTCTTTGATAGGGTCCATTGGAGCCTACGTGAGGAGGATCTTCTGTCAGCTCACAAGAGGATCCCGTAATGTTGACAATGCAGATTTTGCTACCCGATGTCGGGCCCATTCAACAAGTCCTACAAAGTGGCAGTCCTTCCTGAAGACGCTGCATGCCCATCTCCTTCAACTCGCGCATTTCTATTACGGAAATATGGCATCTTTAAACTTACCCTTAACTATAAAGATTGACACTTGTAGCATTCTTATTTATCTATCTATCTAGTCTATGATGTCAGCACCGGGGTCGGAAGCCATGATGAATTCTCCAAAGCAGTCCTCTCAAGCATGAGTTTGGTGCAGTCATTTTGTTCATGCCAGCATCCTGAGCAAGAAGTGCAGGGTATGTCAGCCTTGGTCTTCCCTGTGGCCGTTTTCCTGGGTGGGGCCCCCCTCCAGAACACAATACGTGAGACTGGTTCATCTAGCCGTTTAGCACAAGGAGCAGCAAAATTCAGCGCCGACCTTTCACTAATTTCAGACATTTGGGGTAAATCCCCATATATTACATCCCAGGTAGGGTGATCTCTCCAGTTGAGGTTTTGTACCAGCATGAAAAGCTGGTATAGCACCATCTAGCCTGCCTCAATGATTTTCTGTTAGTGTCCATCCCCTGCACCATACATTAGAATACTTCAACAACTGCACGAAAGAAGCGAATCATTTAGCATGTCGTAAAGTTGGATTGCCAGAGAGTTACGCATTTGGTTACCAGCTTTCCATGCAAGGCGTTCCGGACATGAATCCTTTTCCGAGTTCCATCCACCCAAGAACCAAGTATTGGAATCCTGCGCACCGGTCTATTTGGCTCCCTCTATTGTGGACAGAGGACATCAGGCCTTGATGTTATATATGCCATGATTTAGTTTTAGCGCAATCTAAGACCAACTGTTGCAGCAGCATTCTCACTCTGGCCAATTATTCTGTGAGCTTGTTGTAGTGTTCAGTAGCAAGGCAATGTCATCTGCAAAATCTAGATCAGTAACGACTTCTGCAGGGTGCCTATACGACTTCTTTGTGGTGTTACTGTGAAGCCCAGCATTGTCCTTGTCTCCTTTGATTGCCATTCTATCACATAGTCCAGCACAATGATGAAGATAGGTGCTAAAAGATCGCCTTGGAGCACTCCTGCTAAAACCTCGCAAAGGCTCTGTTTCACCATTGGTTTATAGACAAACTGCTTTTGTGTCACGTACATGATGTTAATTGCTTCAATAATGGGTGCTTTGGATATCCCATAGGCAGTGAGAATATTGAGCATCTTACCTCGGTGCATGAATCAAGGCTCTTGAACTGAAGCCTATAAAGGTGATGACACAGTCAAGATTCTTGTCCTTGATCCTTCAATAAGTCTTCTGTAAGGCCAGGTTGTGGGAAGTGGTTGAGCGTTCAGCACGAAAAACCATTTTGGTTTGGTCAAGCAGAGCTCGATGTCCGAGGTCGAATACGGTATGGAGTATTAGGCGGTTGAAGATCTTTGCTGCCTATCAGATTGTTAAGCTTAATGCCCTATAGTTTGACGCATTCTGAGATCACCTTTCTTGGGAATGGTACTATGCCATGAGGGACCAGTCCTTGGTTTTTCCCTCTAAGCAGGGTACCAGTTGAGATGTCTAGTAGTATGTTGTTAAAACTACCAGATTTCCAAACCTCAGCAGTATTTAGTCAAGGCCAGCAGCTTGACTGTTTGTCAATTTGGTTAGTACAGCCTCAAGCTATCATTGTGAAAGCTCCCGTTTCAATTGGCAGGATGTTCTCATTGATGGTTTTGTCTCCTCACCGGGTTGCTGCTTAAAGTGGTGATCCCAGGAGTGTGGAAAAGTAGTTCTCCATTCCTTACAGCGCTCTGATGGGGTGTTACCTTTAAGGCGGCCTGATCTGGAGGTGTTTTCAGTTACAGCATTCATCACTGCCCATGCAACCCACTCTGCATGCTTCGGGAAGCTGATCTGATGGGGCCTTTATGTAAAAAACTTAAAATCATTTTGTACATTAAAGGCCAAGTGATACTGAAGCACAACCCATATTGATCCATAGATACCAATTATTTGATCCACACCCACATTGGACAATTGGACGACCTTTGATTTTGGATATTTTTTACCACCCCCCCCCCCAAAAAAAGAATTTTTTTTTTCAAAAGATTTGCATAAAAAAGTATGTCACATGTTTTTTGAGATGGATGATAGGATTAAAAAAATGTATAGCTAATATATAGGATTAAAAATGTTATACTACTATGTTAATGCAAAATTTTTTAAAATATTATTTCCTTCAGCTATGTAGTTGGCATGGGAAAGATATGATTACATAGCCAGGATTAGACGGCAATGACATCTATAGTTGTGCAATGGGCCCGTTCGCATTTTTGTATTTTGGAAAAGCGGTGATATTTCTTTCACAGGATATTGAAGTTTCATCGGAATTGTCCTCACGCAAAACCCCATCTGTGAAGTTCACGCCGATATTTCAATCAATTTGATGCGGAGCTACTAACATGATTTTGTTAAGCCCCATAGAGTAGTACTGTTGTAAAACTTAATATGGTCAAACCAAAATGGGGGCCTATTTCGCTTATAACTCCAAACCAAACATCCTTTGGCTTCACAGGATTTCACAGGGTACAGTAAAGGAGATAGTAGTCTGTTATACCAAAATGTTGACCACTTCGTAAAATCTGGCTTCTGTGTGCAAGAGGCTATTGGAGGATCGGGTCATGGGACCTTTAAGTGTGCATATTTCTTCACACATTATGAAATGAGAAAATGCATTCCTGTGGTGTGCTACCACCAACTTTCATAACTCCCCCGCCAGAAGTAAATGTGAAGCACACGGCCACTAATATTCAAGTGGCAGTAAGATAGCACCACACACAATGATTGAGCAGACACAAATACCATGTATGCTGTACAATACCATAGTTTAAAAATCATCACTCAATAAACAGTTTATCATTCTAGAACAAGTGCCTTTATGAATCTTTTCACACATCATAAATATACATTGATGAGTCATGAAAATCCCTGATGACTAAGCCACTCTCATTGATGTCAGACATCCAAAAAAAAATGAAAAAACCTACTTGGTAAAGAAAATAGAAATGTCTGTATTTTCCACACAAAAAATCCAAATAAGAGAATAATCATGTATATTGTACCAAATTCAATACAGCCCAATTAAATTAGGTACTGCAAGATTTAAAAATAGATATGGTGTATCGTATTACTTTTTACGTGGTCGAAATACCCTTCTATTAAGAAACAGTTCAGAATACAAGAAACACATAAATAAAATGTATTTTTTTGACCAATTTACAATAAACAGGAATATATAATGGTGGATTCATGATCTATTTGGATCATGAATCATTACAGTGTAAAGGTCTTTTGTGATAAACAGGTTTGATTTTATAAAATCGGATGATTAGCCCGACTAATTGGTCGAGTTATGGTTGCAAAAATATGGGCGGAGCCGCAAATTCGATAAAAACTCATAGCTGAGGGAGACCATTATATTGGGTTGTAAATCATCCAATTTTATCATTATCCTGTTTTGAATCCGATACTTTCCCACACAACTTGGGATCCTCAAAACATTGATAATGTTAAAATAGGACATTTCCTTTTTACTTAGGTTGGATCATCGGCTATGACTTCCTGCCCAGAACTTGTTGAAATTCTCATGAAAATGTTGGTATTGGTGAAAGAACTTGTGTGCCAAATTTTAATTTTTTCCAAAAAGGCGGTTTTGGGAGATAGGTCACATAATGCATTTTCAAATTCCCATAGACTTTGTACAGGGACTGATTTTGGCAGTAAGAAAATGGACAAATGGGGCAATTGTGTGAAAAAACTACACAGTTTATTCCATTCTTTCTCAAGTTAATGGATTGTGTTATAAAGATTGGTGGTTGTTTTTTATGGTTAGAGAATACAAATATCCCTAGAGAAAAATTTTTATTTTTCTGCATGCTATCAAAAACAAAGGAACAGGTTCGCAACAACACCTTTTTTGGCTGATATTTCAGAAATACTGAAGTTTCACTTTTTCAGAATTTTCCTAGAAGGAACCACAAACTCCCTTGGTTGATGGAATAATGTTGTTCATATGAAAGGAAATCAAATTTAGAAAAATTCTCACGTTAGATTTTGCAGATGAGGGTTTTCTATTTGGAAATTACAGGTTTTGTGTTTAATTTTTCCTAAATTATTTTTCCTAAAATCATTTTTAAAAAAAATTAAAACACTTGATCAAAAAAGCCAACGTGGAGGAATTTAGGTATTTGTTATACACATATCCCTGGCGTTTCGTTAAAAAGCACCTTCCATTTAGGCTAGGAAAATTTATTCTAATGAAAAATTAGGGGAAATTTAAAAAAATAAATCTAAAAACACTAAAAACAAATCGCCTTCTGAAACAGCAAAAAAATATGTGGAGAAGGAAAGGTCAATCCTTACCATAGTCAAGTTTGGACGAAATTGATTAGGGGATTTGATTTTTAGGTCATTTTTCTGTAGACCCTTTTATCATGATCTACCTTAAGCAATGTATTAATTTCTATAACCACTTTCAAGTCATGGCTAACCAAACAACTAGTATTAACATAGAAGGGTTACTTAATTGCACTCAATCAAGCTTATTGTTAAACAAACTTGTTTAAACAATTGTTCATATTAGTGTTTTGACACTATGGAACTTTCACAAAAAAGAGTTTATTTGGCAACACACAAAATATAAAACTGCTTTTAAAGTCATAGAAAGTAGCCTGTACATCAAAATTGCTGTACTACTTGAAAACGATTAGTACGAGATGGAATAGATAATTTTCCACCAGTTATCAACTGCTGCACTGCATTTCAAGTGTGGGAAAAACACTGGAAATTGTCAGCAAACAGTTTGTTAGCAATATTACAAGAAGTTTCTTCTTCTATGGAAATTTTAATGAAACTGCCTTGTTCCTTGTTAATTGAATCAGTTTAAAATCAGGCAAGTAACTTTTTCATTTAATTGGCTAAAACTCTTGAAAATAGACGAGTTATTGAGGTGGACTACAAAAGTGCTATAAAATGCAGGGCACTACCTTTACAAATTCCGAAAAGCAAAAGGATATTTTTCTGTTGACATCCTATATCACATAAAACATTACACAATACCTATAAAAAAAGTGCAAGAAATCACTTTCAGTTAAACAAATTCACATGTATATATTTTCATTTTCTAATCATGGTCTCTAAAATATATACTGTCATTTTTTAGCTGCGGTTTAAAGTCATTTCTAAATCTTCTATTACCACTATTGGTAGTCAATATCTTAAATATAATACAGCTCTTGCATCTTTAAAGTTCAACCACATTTCACACAAAATGCCCATTTTCAAATGGGTGTTGTATATATGAAGTTTTACACTACCTGTCACTACAGAAAATTCCTGAACAATCCTAGACTGTTCATGATGCATGTAAATTGCAATGCTTATCTCACCTGACTTAAATTATATTTGCGTTAACTCCCTCAAGACACTATTTTACATGTGCATTACTTTGCTGAGTTAGCTTAAACATTTATCCAAGAACATGAACACTGCGTCGTTATTTTAATTATTACCCACTCAGAAGAATCTCATGAATAAGAATATGCAAGTATCTTCCTATTATCAGTACATAGTAACAACTGTATTTTTTTATTAATGGTCCCATATAAATAGTTCTTATTTCACCAAGTGTTCATTACTTGTATTGAAAAAAAAAAAAAAAATTTGGGTGGGGTCGAGGTAGAGAGAGAGAGAGAGAGAGACCAACTTTTATAAAAGTAAAACTCATTTGAAAACTTAAAATACAATATTAGGAGTATAATTTACCAGTCTAACTGTTTTACAAGGACTTCGAAGGAGTATTATTGCAAATACCAAGTTAGAGAAATTAAAGCACTATATTTATATGGTTTTTAGGGTGCATTGATAAAATCAATACATATTACTGATGGCCATGCACGGGTTGTCTAATGAGCTTTGCTAAACTGGTACATATAATTGAAACATAAACACCATCATTACGACCCACGATGATATAACTGCAAAGGCCACATCAACCACGAAATGTCATATACTCTTATGCTAAAATATTTACATACAGTTTCAAATACAACCAAACATTTATACCCTGAAGTGCAGGACGCCAGGTATCGTATAGCTCTGGTTGTTCTTACTTCTTCCAGCACCGTCAAAGGCTTATATTTCTGACATTGTCTGCACGATTTTGACGAAAATTGTCACAGGAACCCCCCCCAGATGACATATACACACACATGAGCTGAGTGGGGTCAGAGATCATTTGGGGGTCACAAGGTCAAATTCCTTTTTCACAAGAATCCTTGTTCTCCTACAGATTAATTGAATGGTAATAAGACTCGTACATAAGGTTAAGAAAAAAGTTGTGGGTTCAAAGAGGTCAATCTGGGGTATTAAGGGGGCATGGTCCAGTCTGAATGTGAACAAATCATTCTCAAAACCATGGGTGCTATATGCAACATTACATGGTCACATGACTCATAAATATAAAGAAGCATGAGACTTAACATAAATTGTGATCAGCAAGGGGTCAATGGACATTAAGGCAGCATTTCTTGTTCTTAATTGGGAAAATATCAAAATACTCTGTCGACTATTGCAAGATGATCATGTATATGAAGCAGCTTAAAGACACTATCAGTGATTCACCAAAAAGGGCAAAATATTTGGAAATTTGCAGGAAACAGCTTAAAAGTAGCGATAATCTCTCATAGTTATTTTCCCCACTGAAAATTGCTAGAAAAGAAAACCAAAAAAAATCACTTCCAGATATGAATCCCCATACAAAATGCGTGTTGTAGTAAGTGTCCCGTACGGACAGTAATGACATAAATACTGATAGTACCTTAAGACCCTTAACAGGAATTGTGCTCAACATGGGGTCAAAAGTCATTAGGAGCCGGCAGGAGGGTGGATGTCCTTCCAAAAAGACACAGTTTATCCAGTTTTCTATCATTTGAACTCACTATTACTGAATGTAAAATAAATTGTATCTTTGAAGACGATTTGTTTACAGCACACTTTTAAAGATAAAGCACCTTTGTGAATTTAGGTGATGTAACGATGTGTTGACATTGATTTGCTAGTGGCTGTGGCTTCGAAACTGGCTGTGATTGTACTTTTCCGATTGGACACTGTATTTTGGGAATTAGCCTACAGTTATTCATCAAGACATTTTAATTATGACTTACCATGACGTTACCAATTGGTTATGACAAACCCCACACAACACATCAAATGACATACCATTTAATCTATCTACTGCACATGACAAACAATTTACACTACTTTTTTACAACATTCATTTATTACAACTGTATCTTGAAATCAAACTTATTTTACCAGCGTGGTTCGTGATTGAGGAAACCACTCAATGTGTGTATCATTGTTTTGTCATTAAGAGGCCAAGAAGCAGACTTCTACTACCTAAAGGGAAAGCAGTGGAGCTATTTATTAAAGTACTCCATTGCCGTACTTCAATCATCCCATATTTCACCTGAAATTTGTGGTTCTGGGATACCCTTACCTTTAATTTCCTCCTGCCTTGTTATTTAAATAAAGGAATCAGGAAATGATGTATATCAGTGTCGCATTAACATAGTCAGCATGGCAGTGCAAAATCGAGTTTCCATATTTTTAGTATCAATCATAAAACATTGACATTGTCACTTCAGGAAATGTCATCAGCACAGAAGAAACTGCCTACTCAATGGCAACATGCATTTATGCTACATGTTTTTTTTTTTTTTCGTTTCCTAACCCATGTGGAAACCAGGACAACTTCAACACATCAATACATAATTTGTGAGGACTTGACTAAAATATAATTCCAAAGACCCTCCTATTACATGTTTAGCAAAACATGAGTTAAAACCCAAGTCCTTAAGTCGGACACAAACTTGGAGAAGTTGACAACTTTACCCTGAAAGAGGGCATGTAGAGGAATGTTACTAGTTATTTTATACAATACTGGTTCATAATTATTCTGTTCATTACAAAACTCAATGAATGACTACATTATACCATTTTACATGATCATGTGCAAAGGGATAATTTTAAATTAGGCCAAAATGGAAACATTCCTAATTTAAACAAAAACATTCCTTGGTATGAACAGAAAAATAACCATAAAACAGGTATGGTATATAAAGGCCAATGGTGCGAATCAAGATTTTCAACAACAAACATACTTACAAAAAACAACATCACCAAGTAGTATCACTTGAGAGGTCCACAGGTGCATTTCACAACTCCTTTCTACCACTCGCCAATTGATGAGAGTTTTGCTCCATGTTGTCACTAGTCACTTATCAAATTCTGATACAGGAGACGACAGAGTTCATGTTCTGCAATGCATCTAGTGGTCCAGGATATCTTGGTTCACAGGGTGGGTTTGGTTATGCAGGCTTGGTCTTTCACAAACTCTACGTCTACTGAATTTTTTTAATGCTAATGACCACTAAAATAGAAAATGACATAGGAAAATCAGACGATAGTAGATTTGAAAATGCTACCAAAGGATCAACATAGTTCATTGATTGCAATAGAATTAACATTTGCACATTGCCTAATCTCTGAAAACGAGAGATGGACCCTCAAAGATATCGTGAAGACCATCTGTTGAAGATGATACAGAGATGCCATGCGTGCCTCCAAACTTGATGGTTGTTTGCTTTCTAACCATTTAAGTACTATAATCAAGGAGCAAGACAATTCAAGATTTTAACATCATAAATGTACATGAGATGGAGACCAGGTAAACCTTACATAATCACCTTTTACGTGGATATAACCACATGCACGTACCATATATATGGTACTCTGAACAAGACTTCTGTCAGCAATCAGGATTAATACATCCTCCTTGCGAAGGATGGATTTTTAGATGAAAAAAAAAAATACATAACATAAACATATCATAGGAAATATCTCAACGGAAAACATGGCCTTTCAATTAGCATATCAAACTGGGAAGGGTTCCACTTCTTCCTCAAAGGCATTTTATGATCTATAGCCTCAACCCCCCCAAAAAAACCCCCAAAAAACCCCTTTACGAGTTTCGTCATTTATAATTGTGATCTGAATCATTGGCCATAGTACTGAGGTTGACTTAATTAATGTTCCACATGCAGTACCCTTGGGAGGGTTCCACTTTCTTCCGCAAGAGGATTTTAGATCTATAGCAGCAACACCCAAACTACGGATTTATGGTCATCATAACATGATCTGAATCATTGGCCATAGTACTGCATGTGTGACTAATTATGTCACAATGCAGAACCTTGGAGGGTTTCCACTTTTTCCGAAAGGGCAGCCAAGATATTGCAGTTTCCCCTTGTTTATGATTGTGGGACATAGTGTTGGTTGTTGAGGGGTAGAAAATGGTCCTCACAGGCTACTAGTAACATATTAAGAGTCCATATGCAACAAATTAAGTCCACATGAACCCATTGTGTAATGGAAAACCAAGTTCATTACCATGTTTTCTCTCATGTACATTATTGTAGCCTTAAAACAGAGTGTCTTGCTCATGGTTAATAGCTGTACTTAGAAATTTCACCTCAATAGGGTCATGTGATCCCATAAAAATCACATTCTTAACACATAAAAACCCTGACTTTTATGCTCATTTTTGCCTGTAAAGCGTTAGTACTTGGGGAATTTTTAGCATAGTCATGAAATGTCTTGTGGTTCATAAACGTTTGGAACACTTTATCCCTAAGTACTGACGTGTTTAGTACAGTACAGTATAGACCCATTGCAATGCATCATGGGATTGATTCAAAACACCCTCTGCTCTGAGCTTATACATTAACTTATTTGATATAAATACAAAATGATATGATTCTGAAAATTGTGCTTTTCAAGTCCAGAAGTTTACTCACGTTTTAGAAATTTCGCTCTCCGGTCGGAGAACTTCTTCAGTAATGCATGAGCAAACTTCTGGACTTGAAAAGCATAATTTTCAGAATCATATTACACTACCAGTCCTAATGAACTTATTTCAAGACAAAATACAAAATACAAAAAAATTGCTTTTCCATGAAGTTGGGACTCAGTGTGACATTTTTGCTTATTGCTATTTCAATTCTTGTCATAAGTATTTCATACATATTCAAAGCATCCAAGCATTATTTTGCCTAAAAAATTAATTTTGAATGATTATCTTCTATACTGAGTCAAAATGATTGTTCAATTTGTTAAATTTAAATTTTAACAAATTACTTCTTACCTTGGTATTACAGTGCTAATTACTTAATACCAAAGTATGTGAAGATGTAATGTGGGACACCAAATGTTACACTATGGTGTCCCAGCTACATGTTGCTAACAGCTGTACCATTTGCAATTTGTCATAGCAACTAAAAGTCATTTATAGTCCTTATTTGGAGCTGTTTTCACCATGCAAAACAATATTCTGCAACATACAAAAGCGGCAAGAGTTCCATATCCCCTCTTTGAAGTTCTACAAATAACAAATTCTTTTTAATTTTTGGCCTTAGGGTTAAGGTATTTGTTAGTGTTAGGCCATAATTAAAAAGAATTTGTTTCCTATCAAAAATCAAAGAGGGGTACATATGGAACTCTTTCCCAAAAAGCAGTAAAATAGCTTCAAATCAGGTCAAGATGCAATAGTGTCCCACTGTGTTCCAACTTCATGGAATAACCCTAAATACAATCATTATTTACAAAGAAAAATATATTTTTAGCACCAAGTCCAAGGGTTAATGTGGTCACTTGCTTGCTTGTCTGTCTACTTAAACCACTTAATTTTAAAATATTAACACAGAAACATTTTGGTCCCTCCCTGCTATCATATTTCCCCTCAGTTGACACTCCTACTTTCCCCTTTAAACCACCACTGACAGTACAGAACATACTTTGAAAATGTGAGAATAATGTGATACCATGTAAAATCCACACATCCTGTGGAAGACCTTCAGATGAACCTATCCACTGGATAATTATCTGACATAAATGGCAAGAATTTAGGTCTAGTCTTCCACAGTGGTAGTACGGAGTAACCCAATACATCTACAGGTCCAAGTAAAGCTCCTTGCAACTACATGTTAATAGTATTTAAGTTAAATTGGATTTTCACCCAATTCATAACATTTTTAACATGCCATTTTGATATGAAACTGTTTATAACATCTTTGATCACTTAACAGACATTGACAATCCCTATGCTTTAATAGTATTTATGTTAAATTGGATTATCACCCAATTCATACAATTTTTTAACATGCCATTTTGATATGAAACCGTATAACATTTTTTATCACTTAACATGGGTGCATAACATTATGCCACACTAAGTCTGAACCTAAAGATATGGCTAAGGTCTAAACTGAAACACCACAAAAGAATTGATGCACAACATACACAAATGAATTGAAAGAAACAAAGAAAAACAGTAAGGAATAACATCACTGGCATAACCATAAACTTCTGCTGGTGATGCACAGAGTACAGGTCGTACGCTGTTAATTTTACACATCACACAGAGGCCTTCAATTTGACTTGTTTGAAATCAAAACCTATGTGTAATAGTGGGCCCTATGTGCAAAGAATAGTCCAAAATAAAAATAACCTATATGTTTACTCTGCATTCAAATTTATTTAACCTAAGGAAGAATTTTTAATGTAAGAGACTTTAATGAAGCCAAAAAAAAATCTCCCATGTATTTAGCAATTTTTGTTGCAAATAGTTCTGATTCTGCACATAGGGTTTTAACAATGGGGCCCACCATGCAAAAATTTCTAATCAGCAATAGTAGGCAATTGGAAGTGGTTAAGCTTCCACGACAACTCTGACATGTACTGTCCTAACTGATTGTAAATTTTGGTTATGCCAGTGATGGCTGTACTACAGCAAGAATGTCCTGCCTTCATATATTTACCAATATGGTTGAAGTCATATTATAATTTTAAGTACATTTTAGAGTAATAGAGCTAATGAGTAATGAACTTGCTTACTACAAAAATAAAGAATTGAGGTTATTCATTATTTTCCTGCTCTAAGCACACATGTCAGAGTTCATCAGTGTAATTTTCACCAAATGTGTCATTTCACTTCTTAATGAAAAGACTTTCACCTACGTATCTGGATTTTTTGGTGGTGAAAATGAGCTTACTCCATAGGATAGAAGGTTTTGCTGATAGAAAATCACAAATCACACTGCGAAAAAATTCTTCAGTAAATTTGTGAAAATCTACCTTGTGAAGTACTTTCATTTGTGTCATTTCACCATGATGGGACACAATGTATCACACTTGACCATATTATGAAAGTTTCAATGCCTCTCTTGCAGTTTCTCTACACAGTGTCATATGGGTAGTACTACTGCAGAAAGTTTGAAATCACTGAATGAATGTTGCCCAAAAAATACAAGCAGAAATGTATGATTTAGACGTAATCACAATATTATATTTTGACCTTTTACTTTTCTGTAACACATTACTCAAATTCACTTTTGTGTACTTATTACTGTACATGGACACACTAATGGTAGTTGGATATCAAATGGTGCAGAAAAGACTGCTTGGGTGATGACATAACATTGACAATGTCAACCCCAAATGTCACACTTCCACACCTAGTGATTTTGACTTTTAAAGGGCCATTTCATGAGCCATAGGCCTTGTCCTCCCTAAAAGTTTTGAGATTTTTGTATCATCTGGACCATTAAACTTAGTGTTGTAAGTGTGCTGAATCTAATATGCAAATTTGATGTCTCTGCAAAAATTTGCAATTTTGGTTTTTTCGGTCCATAACCGACAAAAATTACAGCACAGTGGCCTTTGGGGTGTATATGAGCATTTGCTCATAATACCAGAAGGCAAGATTGGAATCTTGGGAAAATTTTGGGAATACGCTTTTCTCAAGGATCATCTTGTGAACTATAGAACAGCAAGAATCACCTTTAAGTAATAATAACAATAATAATACACAGGCTTTTGTAAAACACCATTTCATTTAGATCACAGCGCTGTTGCCTATTATTATTATGCCTATTATGCTGCCATCAGGAAATCGTCACAATCATTTCGCTTCACCTAGGTCGGCAGCTGGTCAAGCGCACAATCCTATCAGCACTTAAGATTGTAATATTCCCCCTAACAACTATCCGAATATCGCTTGGGTCGACGAGGCAAGCGAGGTAAAGTGCCTTGCCCAAGTGCGCAACACACTGGCCGCAGCGGGGCTCGAACCTGCACCCTTCAGATCATGAGTCGGCCGTCATATCCACTGGACCACATGTGTCCTCACATCATTTATCATTTCTACAATATTTTAACCCCCAGCTATACCATAAGAAAAGCTTTTCTTGATGTATTGGGTGTCCAATTATAAATACACATTGTCAGTTTAGGTAATTTTTACATAAATATAAAATGGTTAAAAGATTAATTGACCATGTGTCAATGTTACGTCTGAATAAATTTTTATTCATATTTTGACAAAATATATTCAAATGATTCTTAACTTTCTGAAGTATTAAAACACCTTATGACAAATTATTATTTTAACTGCTTACAATGCATTGAGATTTAATAAATGTTTACCAAATGTTTGGATGTAACATTGTGTCCCAATCTGCTGCAATGATCCATTTATAGCAAAAACATCACTGAATAACAAAATAACATCTGAACATGACCATGTTTCTAACAAGCAACACTGCAGAGGGTTGCAGCAACATTGGATGGCTGAAAAAGAATGCCAATCATTTTGAGAAATTAATCAAAGTGGCGGCATCAATTATGTTACCAGCTAGCAGCCACAACCCAACACCAATGCAATATCCATTTACAGAGTATCCATCAAAAGGTTACTTATAAAAAGTATTCTACAATCGAAACTGTTAGAGCAAAATAATCCAATGTATTTGCATGTATAATATTGGCAATTTCAATTCCAATTGGAATTTATTTTTAATGATAACTTAACTGTAAGCATGTCACTTAATATAAGAGCATACTGAGAAGCCGTCAACCAACTGTGCTCCTGGAGTACTAAGTTATGGTTGAGGCTTTATGGTTATACTTCGTCCGGCCTGAACTAAGGAGTGACGTCAGAGCCTTCGCGCAGTCTTAAACGTACGAATCGCAGTAAGGTGCAGCTGTAATCGCGAGCGTACAAAGTCGGCGTGCGCGATATGCATGCACAATAATTGCGCTAGAGCTATGACATCACTCCTTTGTTCAGGTCGGATGGAGTATCGATTATCTTTCTGGAGCACAAAATGAGGGGTGTTAGGGTCAGGGCAAAATCTGTGCTCCAGGTGCACAATTGGTAGATGATATCTCAATTTCACTTAATAAAGATAGAAGACGGGACATTTGATAAAGATGGAAGATAGGAAAAAAAAAAAAAAAACGTAATCAATTTCAAGTTCATAAACCACTTCCCCTCAGCAAATGGCTAGTCTTGAACTGGGCACTTCATTGTAAAATTCTTTGCTTGAAAATTATCCAAGAAAAAAATACAGAACTTCATACTATCATTGCCTTCAAAACTACCGAACCTAACACCATCATTGCCTTTAAAACACTAACCTAACTAAATAATATTTCTTCCTTTTCAAAATAATACTAACAATCATTGCCGTCATACCAAAACTTACTCTCATTCCTCTATAAGCAATAGCCCAACTTTAAGCCAAAAAAGGTTTGTCTCAGAAGAAATGTGAAAAAAGGAAATGCAAAATGCACTTTTTTTGTTTAATTTTGAAAAAATGCTAATGCAAATTGCGGGATTTAAAAATAAAAAAATATTGCATTTTTGATCCACTTTTTATTTTTTCGGCCGCTTTACGACCGAATTTTCATTTTTTCTGAATTTTAAAAAAAAATTTCAAGTGAGTAAAAAGCTAACAAAATTTTTTTTAAAAGCAATGCACACGGTCTTCTGAGTATTTTTTCTTGGCCTTATACCAGTATTTCTTTTTTAAGACAGCCACCTAAGTTTGTAGGCTGTGTCTTTAAAACAGCCTAACTATAAATAAAAAAAAACATTGTCTTTAAAATACCATTCAATTTATTATACCTATTGTCTTAATAAAAGCCTTTTCTTCATTGTCACTCTCTTTAAAATAGCCCTAATTTTAAGCCATTATCTTCAATAAATCAGCCTCCAAATTTATATCCTGTCTTCAAACAGGCCCTAACTTTATAACAATTGCCTTTATATAAAACCACCATATCTTTTTATCCAAAACCTTCATAAAAATCAAAACAGCTTCCCAAATTTATAGCCAGTTTTCAGACAGTCCTTTATGTAGCTATTGCCTTTAGAACAGCATGCAAACTTCAATTTTTGATAGTGGCCACAGCATGAGTTAGTAGTAATTGCCACTTTTTGAATGGTCAGTAAAATAATCAGTCATTTCATGAAATAAAGTTTCATAAACATTCACTTTTGATGAGAGTCAATATTTCCATGCAACCTTTTTGTAGGATACCCTGAGCATTAGGTCCATACTTGAAGCTACAATTGATATTTAGAACAAGCTTAACAACCTATTATGTACCTACACATTAAATACTATTTAACACCAAACACAATACATTAAAACATGCAAGTGCTTCAAAGCAGTATGGAGTATTATCAATTCTAGAAGGAACAGGTTGAGAGGAGTCTCCAAGTTTTGGTTAGCAGACACCAAACTTAAAATCTTTCCTATTAAAATTGAGACCAACATAACTGTGCTTTGGGTTCAACCTCTAATTTAGCAGATTAAGCTGTATGTGAAGCCAACATTTTTGCAGGATTTTACACTGCCTTGGAAGGATCCTACATGAAAGATATTTGTGAAAATTTTAATACTACAAAAAATGTCGATCTTGCGCATCAGTAGACTTGCTGCCGAGTGGCTCCACCACTTTCACCTTCCACAAAATGCATTGTAATGTGAGCAGATGAGATGTCACAAACTTTCAATCTTGAATTGGGGAAGGAAACGCTTGTGACTCCTGAAGTCACAGAACCCATAGAGCATGTGCAAATGTGATGTCACCTGAACACATTAAAATGCATACTGGAGAATATGAAATCGGTGATTTCAAAAGTAATTGTGGATCATAAATAATGTTACACATCACGGGCCAAGTTTTAGATCTGTGAAAAGTAAATCTTGATCACAAATAATGTTACACATCAGAGGGTTAAGCTTGAACCCTGTCAAAAGTAAATCTTGATCACAAATAATGTTACACATCAAGGGTCAAGTTTTAGCCCTGCAAAAAGTAAATCTTGATGACAAATAATGTTACACATCAGAGGGTCAAGCTTCAACCCTGTGGAAAGTAAATCTTGATGACAAATAATATTACATAACAGAGGGTCAAGCTTCAACCCTGCGAAAAGTAAATCTTGATGACAAATAATGTTACACATCAGAGGTCAAGCTTCAACCCTGTGAAAAGTAATCTTGATCACAAATAATGTTACACATCAAGGGCCAAGTTTTAGCCCTGTGAAAAGTAAATCTTGATGACAAATAATGTTACACATCAGAGGGTCAAGCTTCAACCCTGCGAAAAGTAAATCTTGATGACAAATAATGTTACACATCAGAGGTCAAGCTTCAACCCTGTGAAAAGTAAATCTTGATGACAAATAATATTACATAACAGAGGGTCAAGCTTCAACCCTGCGAAAAGTAAATCTTGATGACAAATAATGTTACACATCAAGGGTCAAGTTTTAGCCCTGTGAAAAGTAAATCTTGATCACAAATAATGTTATACATCAGAGGGTCAAGCTTCAACCCTGTGAAAAGTAAATCTTGATCATAAATAATGTTACACATTAAAATGGCAGTTAGCTTTTCATATACATTTTGGGAAAAAAGTGAAGATCTTATACTGCTGAAAGCTAAATACAAAGGCCTGACTACATCTAAACCAGTTATTACAAGGTGGTTTTGTGTTTGCTTGACTACATCCTATTCCAAGAGCATTAATGAGAATCCAAACTCGTTACAGTACACGATTCACTAAAAATAGCCGTTGGGGATTCCTTTTCCCTCTTCCGCCCATATACTCCTGTTTGCCACATAATTCAATAGCCTACAAAATGACGTGCACTAATGAAGCATGCAAAATGCTGTAGTGCCTTATCTCAACCTTTCCAAAGAACCCCTTTACATATCTTTTCATATTGTTTATGGATTTTGTGAATAATGTATAAAATAACCACATTCAAATAATATGCACTAACACATCATTTACGTGCCTGTGTCCAAGTACGAATGGTGTGTGTGTGTATTAGTGTATAAATTTTGTGTGTGAGTGTATGTGTGCCGGGCTGGCTGGCTGAATTTAATACATTGAGTAAACATCTACTACAGGATACTTGGTGAAAATATCCTTATGTTTAGATGAGTTTATCAAATTGATTTAATTACAGTACACAAGCAAATTCCCACTTCAAATGTTCATGCATATTACTCTATCTTGTTAAGTAGTTCTACTCAGTTTTCTTGGAAATCATGACCAGAATCTGGAAAACAATACAGGAATTTTAACTGAAATATCAAAGATGACAAAAACAATGTTCACATTGGTCCAGCTTTGTTCCATGTTCCAATGAAATTATGGTACAAGGTAAGCCTAAGGTTCATGCATATTACTCTATCTTGTTAAGTAGTTCTACTCAGTTTTCTTGGAAATCATGACCAGAATCTGGAAAACAATACAGGAATTTTAACTGAAATATCAAAGATGACAAAAACAATGTTCACATTGGTCCAGCTTTGTTCCATGTTCCAATGAAATTATGGTACAAGGTAAGCCTAATCTATCAAGAGATTACACATTTTGTACCTCAAAATTCAAAAGAGTGTAAAGGCTGGTTATACACAACCGGATTCCTCACTTTGGCATTATGCTATATATGTACTCTGTACCCCAAGTGCAATTTGAGTGCAGAGTACCCATTATCTGTACATCCTCTTTCCTTCCTCCTCACCCCAGAACCATCCTAGGTGAGGAATATGACTGTGTACTATTTTGCTGAACATTTTGTTTTGAAAATTGAGCAAAACTACTCCAAGACACTGTACATTGCAAAATCTTTGAATCCAAGTGCTATGGTTATGGAAAATAGTATTCTGCATATATTGTGATGTACAACCATGTTTCTTCTTCTGCCACAACAAAACAATGCAGTTGTCAGCTGCAAGATAAACTTTATCTTAATCCTGCCATAAATTTGCAAAAGAGGTGTATCATTAACCTAGTTTTCTATAGGAATGTTATTCAATCCTTTTGGCTACACGGTGGGGTGGTCATTGAAAAGGTGAGGTATTACGCGTGTTTAGTGTGTTGCACATTGCAATAATAACAACATCAATATGCCTATAATTTGTAACAAAACACCACCTGCTTAGTATTTTTGATCACTATAGCCGGGAGTGGACTGACGTCACATCGCGATGAAAACAAAGGGGAAGCCCAGGGAATCCTCGAATCACGGTGAAAACAAACCATGCAAAATAAAAAAGTATGATCACTGCACAGCGCGAGACATTATGCTTTCAGTGCGTATCGATTGGTTCGTTTTATGCACATTGTTGCTAAGCATATTTTGCCAATTGCCTGGATGTCCGCTTCCGGCTATAAAGAAAATCGGGTCACAGCTGACAACTCCATCATTTTGCCATGGCAGGATACATTTTATCTTTTTTTTCAGACTGGCTGTACATTTAAAAATAAAGCACTTGGCCAGATTTGTGACCTTTTGAGTTCTAGACATGCATTAACCACTAAGCTAGTCTTGGATTATATCCACAAATCTTAGGTTTGGTGGGTTTATTTTGAAAATGCTTGATTTTAAAGGAAAATGTGTCATCTGCAAGGCCTATCTATTGTTA
The DNA here is from genome assembly GCA_023653785.1 of Ophioderma brevispina. NCBI lineage: Eukaryota > Metazoa > Echinodermata > Ophiuroidea > Amphilepidida > Ophiodermatidae > Ophioderma > Ophioderma brevispina. Next base: position 26,244 of record JAMKCH010003379.1, on the reverse strand, counting down.
TAATGAAGGGCCTACTCATACTCTCAATGTCTACCTAGCTTCAATTTTACAACATGAACATACATTTAGACTTAACATTTTTAAAAATGTTAACGCCTACATTAGGAATGTTTCACCCATTCATTTGAACTTTTATTACATTAAAGCCACAATCATTGATTATTTTCAAAATTTGACGGACATTTTGAAACCATCTTTTCAAGAGCAGCATTTTGTAAACTAAGTAGGGCCCACGCACAATTGGTAATGATATGTTAACAGTAACCCTATTACACTGTAATCATAACTGTAACCCCAATTATAATAACCTTAATAGAAAAATATTCCTATTGTTTGATTGGTGGATACTACATCACATGACATCAAATATTCCTACTATTTCCCCCTATTTCACGGCAGGAAAAAAAATTGCTACAAAAATGTGACTATTTCCCTGTGATGATGTCACGCCAGAACAATAGTAACTTTTCATAGCAACTCTTTTCCTCTGCGTAGCCATATCATTTATGTCCAGACTTTCCATGCCACTGCTTGCACTCATTGACAGATTATCATCTGACTGTAGTTCAATTGTAGAATGGTTAGTGCTAGAGAAATATTTTTATGTTATATAAAATAAATATGACTGGACACTCTATTGTGAAATGTGCAAACAACTTCCCTTGGTGATAGCAGCCGGTGGGCCTACTATTTTTAGTAAGTTCATGGGTTTCCCAGTCACCGTCGGGGTAGGTATTTTGCACCATTTCCCTCTGAGCAGTCAATATTTGTATTCTTACTCTAGCAAACCTTATCCTAATGAACTTATATGAACTTATATTGAACCTAGCATTACTACCCCTGTATGGCAATTAAACATGGGATCCACTCTTTTTCCTTTCCAACAAAAAATCACCTCCTTTTAAAAACCTGGGTGTATTTAACCCAGTCACTTGCAGGGAACGTTTACATTTTTCCAACACAACAGAATGTCAATTTGACCAAATTTTGAAGAAGAATCACTGAGAGTGGCTTTAAACTTCAGTCATGCTTTATTTTAGACTCAAAATTGATATTACATGCGTTGCCCCCTCTGTAACCCGCTAACTTAACAGCAGCTTCGTGGAGGTAGGAGTGCACAGAGGTGTGAAAAGTGAATCTGCACAAAATTCATCTGGAAGATATATTTACAAGTACTACGAGTCTATAAGAATTGATTGCATTTTACTTACTTTCCCCAAATTTATAAAAAGAGCTTTAAAACTTAACCCACACTCATTCTAATTATACTAATTATTAATTAATATTAATAACTTCATGGGGGAGTTATTATTTGAGGGGAATACGATTTTTCTTTTTTGGTTTTTTTTAAACAATGTTAACATTCAAAATTTGTGACTGTTCTGTTGCAAATGAGCTTCAATGGACCATATTTTGCTATAACTTATAGCAGTGGGCCCAATGATAACCTATAGAGGTTTTACCTTGCCTCGAGTCTTAATTTCCGCCGTGTAATCGCAATAATCGCAAGTGTTGATCCAAAGCACGGTGCATTTATACACACTATGAAGGATGGTTCATAATATACACACAGAACTGCTAAACGTGATGAATGTCACTAGGGTATAACAGGGGTTTCTCATTATTTAGCTGAAGGGCCAAGAAAGTGCCAAATACACCTGAATTTACATTTTCCCTTTATACTAGAGCAAGTCGATGGGCAAAAATCAATTGTTGGCGGGCCAGATTTGGCCCGCGGACTGCCTATTGAGAACCACGAGAGCATAAGTTGTTATAATCATCCCCTAATTTTATTTATTTTTTTTTTTGGCTTTTCATTTTTGTTAGTTTTTTTTTAAATTTGTTTGTTAGTACCTTTCTGAAGGAGAATTCCTTTTTATGGGAGATGTAACTCCCCAAATTTCACCAACATCTTAGCATAGAACTGGATCACCAAGCTTTTGTCACTTGACCTCTATTCCCATCACACACATACATTTCAAAAATTAGGTCGCATTTCCTTTTAGTGGCCCCGTCTCCTTCATATACACTGTTGCATCCTCATCCTCCACTTCATGAAGCATTGGCAATACTCTGAAGTAGGTATAGTATTCACCACTGAATGGAAGGCTGTCTATAGCCATCCAATCAGTGATGAGAACCATGCCTACTTCACAGTATTGCCAGTGCTCCGCAAAGTGGGGGATGAGGATGCAACGGTGTGTAGGAAGTCGAGGGAAGCTACTTGAAATTATGTGACTGTACTTTTGAAATTTGTTATGCGATCATTGAAATTGGGCCAAATAACTTTCTGATTCATCCTTGAATCTTATGAAATTTGTCCTTTGTCTGAAAATGTGTTTCAGTTACTTTCCTGAGCAGTAATGTTCTTTCATTCATCATAATTGTACACTACAAGCATTACCTGACTCAGAAATATGTTAAGCATGCAACCACAAAGCCTGACAGTCTACAGATTCTATGGTTGATGTGATGTACTGTGAGCATATTAACTCACTTTAATAGAAAGACTTTCATACTGAGCCACTTGCCAGAATGGTGGCATCATGTTGATTAAGGAAACTTTTGTTAATCTTTATACTAGGAATTTGGATAGGTTCAAGTTAGAATCAAAACATTCACACTTTTTAAGCAAGGAGTTTGGTATGAAAACATACATTCCCATACTTCTTGATGCCACATGTCTATGGTCCATACAAATCCGACGTGTCCACGATGATCTTGATAAAGAGGACATCGTCTTTTACGTAGGTTGTATCTTTCAAAACCGTCTGATTCACACAGGGGACTCCAGAAGCGATGTTCATCTCCGTAGTGGGTCGCTGGAAACTGCTGGACTTTGGATCTGGCCGGAAGCTGTCTGAGAGATGACGGCGACCTGTCTCCTGATCCAAAAGCATCAAAGTTACCTAAGTTGTGTGAGTGGAGTGGAAAGGAAATAGGACTTGTTTCTTCTCCAAAAATGGATGGTGACCTTTGACCTTCACAATAAATATACTCATTCAAAATAAAAAACCAATGTGAACACAGCAATGTCCCACAAGGAGAACCACTACTCCAAAAATGGAACCCATGGTAGAACTGTATACTGAACTGGAACCTCATGCTTTCATGTGGAAATCCACAAAGTAGTGGTATTTTATTTATCACCCCCACTGCTTAAATATGCCCACTAACAAGTTGGCAGTTCTTGGTTTTCACTCTCACTATTTCAACGATATAAGCTCGTGGGCTGCCCAGCATATTCACTCAACCCTCACATTACCTTTGACTTTGGCACTGACCCTTTGACCACATCAACCCTATGAGGATCACGACAAATGTGGTTCCATTTAACTTCAAACTTTTCAAGTGAGGGGAATTAAAAAAACTAAACAGCATTTCAACTCGACCTCGTGTGACGTTACCAGCCTTGCACGTAACCTTGACCTCAACATATTATGGATCGCAATGTTGCACATATGACATGAGTTCACTAAACTGCAACTTTTCAAATGAGTGAATTTTAAAAAACAATTTAGTGACATACACATCCACATGCACACAACGGATTGCTAGTGGTCCTGCCAGCCTCTGCTGGTGGCCCACAAACATTACAAATCCTCAGGTTGTGAACTTAAGTTACTGAAAAGTTAATATGTAATTAAGTGATCATTGTGTACACACATCAAATACAGGTAAAAGCAGCCAAACATCAATTGGGAAAACCCCCAAATTAATCCAAATGGACAGAGCATACGTACTCATTCCGATTTTGGAAAGTTGGTGTGGGATGGCAAGGGTGTCCCTGGCCCATTCACGACTCATTCCCGTTGCAATTATTTTGTTATTCAAACAACAAAATGAAAATAGACATGTGCATATAGGTGACTTACAAAATAAGCACTAACCTTAGGCATTCGGCGTGGGCCAGATGACCTTTGACCCAAATCTATTGTGAACACTGCATTGGCCATGGGTCAGGGGTATTTGACTAAGTCTAGTGATTATCGCAATTGATTGTGGCAGAAGAAACAGCAAACATGGAGGGTTAGAGTGACTGACCTGTTCAATGACATCTGTGGACCTTTGACCCCAATCTGGGTATTACCAATATGGGCACTTGGGTAAGTGGTTTATTCTGAACCGAGTATAGATGATTATAGGACTTTGATTTGGTGGCAGAAGAAACCGCAAAAAGGAGGGTACGAGCGACTGACCTGTAATGACCCCTGCGTGCCTTTGACCCCAATATGTGAACACTGGTATTGACACTTGGGTCAAGGGGTTATTCTGACGAAGTTTGGTTAAGATCAAGCCCACTGTGTAATACAGTAGATTTTGAAATATTGGGGATTAGAGAGACTGCCCTTTTTGACCCCTATATGACCTGGATTCACAAATATGATTAACAACCCATATGGCCAAGGCACATGGCAATCAATGTGACCGAACGACACATCGATAGCACATGCGAGCTGTTAGGCGAAGAAGGAAAAAGGGTGTTAGCGAGACAATGACCGTTATTGACCCTACGTGACCCCTATGGTCAAACTGTTAACACCTATATGAGGTTGGGTCAGGGGTTCTGTGGACCGATCTAGTTGAAATTGGGAGAGCATGTGAAGAAGAGAAGAAGCATTTGAAAAGTGTTGCGAAAGAAAGAAAGAAGAAGAAGAACTCGATTGTGCTCAAGCGAGCTGAATGTAGCTGGTGACTTTTGCCATATCTGTGATTCAAAACATGATCAACCTTTGACCTTAAAAATGGTGTCGGGAAGGATAGATTTTCAAAGTTCATAATTTTATCCTCTGGATGACCACTAACCCCAGTCCATTATTTGACCTCTGATCAGTTTCTGTTTTGGTGTTTTCCAGACCAAAAGAAATTTCTTCTTATGTTTGTAATATTTGACCGGGGTGACCTCTGGACCCCAGAATGGCAGACCTCCAATATGTTTGCACATCAAAAAGAAACTTTCCTTGAAATTTGCACATTATTGTTCCTGTGTTGTAATCATACACATAGGTACCAATCTGGGAACCCCCATTATGTGACAAACCACTAGGGGATCTTGTGAAGGGTCTTGTTTGAAAAAACTTCAATCAAATGATAATAACCTTAAATTTATAAAAGAAGGAATTCAAGAATACCCCGTTAATCAGCAAATTGTAGTAAGTATTTGGGCCAAATCTGTGAGAAGACGAAATAATTCGTAGAATTTTCGAGGAAAATGCCCCTGTAATGTTAAATTGTGGCATTTGCGTCCAAATCTGTGACAGCTCTAGCTTGATACATCATCAATATAAGCCCCCCTTACCAAGGAGGATCCTGTAGAAAATCTCATGATGTAGGCCTTTAATTTGCAAGAAGAGGAATTCATAGATTTTCAAGGAAGACCCTTTAATTGGTAATTGTGGCATTTGGGCCAAAACTGTGAACACCCCATTTGATGAAGCCCCTACCAGGGTATCCGGTGAGCGAATCGTGTTGATAGCCTTTACTTTGCAAGAGAAGGGATTCATAGATTTTAAAGGAAGCCCCTTTAATGGTATTTGTGGCATTTGATCCTAATCTGTGAACACCCCATATGCAGCCTCTTATACCAGGTGATCCTGTGAACGAATCTTGTCGATGATACCTTTAATTTGAAGGAGAAGAAGGAATATAATTTTCAAGGATGCCCATTTAATTGATAATTGTAGCATTGGGGCCTAATCTGTGAATACCCCGTATGCAGCATGTAATGGTGGATCTTGAGAGCGGAATTGGTAATGATAGTCTTTATTTGTATGAGAAGAAGGAATGAATCAATTTTCAGAGAATGCCCCCTTCAATTGGATACATGTGACATATGACCAAAAACTGTGAACACCATATATGCGGCATGGCTCAGTGGTTCTTCTGAACAAATTTAGCTGAAATCGGCCCATGCGTTTAGCACTGGTAGCATTTAAAGGCAGTCGGACCAGGGGGCACTCCTATTTTTCACTCAAGGACCCCATTGTTCAGACAATATAGCAAATTTGTCACCCACAAAAAACCTAGGTATGGTCAATTGGGCTCTCACCCAAAGACCACTAGGTTTTCACGCATGGCCACTAGCGGGTCAGGATTTCCCCTGAGGTCGAAAGTGCCAGCCTTAAGCCCGATGTATATCTCACTGGTGTCAGCGATATCGCGGCTGCGCAGGAACTTGACCCGATTTTTTTATTGCCTCGGCGAAAGAATTTCTATCGCGCGCTGAATTTTGAGGCTTCGCGAGAGTTGAATTTTGTTCACTCTCGGCGATATCGCCGGGCCGCGAAAATGCTCTGATTGGCTGTTATAGGAAACCAAGGTCAGGCGATGACCCATGAACAACCAAGCTGAACCTGCTCTTAAAAAATCTCCCTACAGGCCCGCCTAATCAGCAACAATTACTCATCCAATGAAATACAATTAAATGGCCACAGCTGTGATGTAGGGGCGAAAAATTCCCGAGTAGTATGATACATCAGGCATGATTATTTTTAAGGATATTCGTAAAGATGTTTTGTCGGTTAGTACGAAATATTCTATTCTGATCCCTACATGTGCATAGACAACCCCGTGTACAACGGGGTGTACAAATGAAGGTAGGTAAGTATCATCAAATGGCATTTAACAATATATTAAGGATACAAGTCATGTAATACGAAGATGTGCGAAATAAAGTAAAAACAATACAAAATATCTGAACAAGAATTCCCCCCAAAATGTATATTGGCACACATACAGTCTATATTACTTGATCACACAGGCATGGCTAACAAATTTTAATATAACTTTGACCTAGTATAGTAAAATAAGGTAGCTCGTCTATTAAGTTGCTAGTATCATTCGGGAAATCCAACGCATATCCCAAAATACAGAACGGTATGTAGATAATTCTCTAAATTGGTATCAAAATTGTCAACTGACAAAAATGAGTTGTCAATAAAATAATACAGCAACGACTTTCTCGAGACTCAGAAATTTATCGCTCGGAGTATACATGACTTTATCGCGCGGTATTGCGATGTACAAATTTTCATACGCGACATCGCGCGATGAAGCGAAAGTGGAGTATACATCGGTGCTTTACACGTGTTCCACTTCATAAATGTATGTGAGTGCCTCCCTCGTAAAAGGTGCGTTTGCCAGAAAGAAGGAAGAAACTTAGTAACCACAATATGTTAGCTGGCTATACCAGCAACATAAAACTAGGGGGGGGGACTTTGCCTCGAAGCGAGCTGAATGTTAGCTGGTGACTTTTGAACCCTATCTGTGTTCAAAACATTATTCAACCTTGACCTCAAAATGGTTTTGGGAAGGATAGAATTTTGTCAATATAGTTTTCCATAATTTTATCCCCTGGATGACAACTAACCCCTGAGCTCCATTATTTGACCTCTGATCTAAAATGATCAGTTCTTTTCTGTTTCCGACCAAAAGAAATTTCTTCTATATTGTTATATGACCTGTGGATGACCTCGACCCCAGAATGGCAACTCGAACATGTTTTGGTCAACATCATGGAAAACGAAATTTTCCCTGTAATTTGATCATTATTGTCCTGTGTTTAATCATGACACAGGTTCCAATCTGTGACACAACCCCATTAGGTGACCCATTATGTGATATCTTGTGAATCTTGTGAACGCAATTTCAAATCACCTTGATAATAGCCTGTAATTATAGACGAAGGAATCAAGAAATACCCCTTTAATCAGCAATTGCAGTATTTGGGCCAATCTGTAAGAAGCAATAATTCGTAGATTTTCAAGGAATCCCCTTTAATTGGTAATTGTGGCATTTGTGCCAAAACTGTGAACACCCGATATCAAGCCCTACTAGGGAATCCGGTGAGCAAATTTCATGATGATAGCCTTTAATTTGCAGGAGGAGGAATTCATAGATTTTCAAGGAATGCCCCTTTAATTGGTAATTGTGGCATTTGATCCTAATCTGTGAACACCCCATTTGATGAAGCCCCTACCAGGGGATCCTGTGAGCAAATCTCGTGATGATAGCCTTTAATTAGCGGGAGAAGAAGCAATTCATAGATTTTCAAGGAATGCCCCTTTAATTGGTAATTGTGACATTTGGGCCAAATCTGTGAACACCCCATTTGATGAAGCCCCTACCAGGGGATCCTGTGAGCAAATCTCGTGATGATAGCCTTTAATTTGCAAGAGAATGGATTCATAGATTTTCAAGGAATGCCCCTTTAATTGGTAATTGTGGCATTTGATCCTAATCTGTGAACACCCCATATGCAGCTTCTATACCAGGGGATCTGTGAACGAATCTCGTGCTGATAAACCTTAATTTGCGGGAGAAGGAATTCATAGATTTTCAAGGAATGCCCCTTTAATTGATAATTGTACAATTGGGCCAGTCTGTGAAACAACCCGGTATATGCAGCATGTTTTTACTGGTGGATCTTGAGAGCGTATCTGGTAATGATAGTCTTTGATTTGTATGAGAAGGAATTAATCAATTTTCAGAGAATGCCCCTTTAATCGGGACATAATAAACAAATTGATCCCAAACTGTGAAAACCCTATATGCGGCATGGGGCAGTGGTTCTTCTGACTAATTTGGCTTAAACATCGGCCCATGCGTTTAGCACTAGATAGCCACTGGTAGCATTTAAGAAGTCGCCCGGGGGCACTCCTATTATCACTAAAGGACCCCATTGTTCAGAAAATATAGCAAATTTGTCACCCACAAAAACTTATTTATGGTCAATTTGGCTCTCACCCAAAGCTCTCCACTATGTTTGCATGTGCACTAGATGTCACTGATTTCCCCTGTCAAAAGAAGTGCCAGCCTTACACCTGTGGCTTATTTCACTTCATATGTGAGTGGCTCCCTCGGAAAAGGAGCATTGCCAGAAAGAAGAAGAAACAACTGAGTAACCACAATATGTTAGCTGGCTATACAAGCTAACATAAGCAGAAGAAACAGCTAGAACTCAAAAATCTTAGGTTTGAACGCTAAGTAACAAAAAACCTACAGTGGAATGGAAAGTAATCAGCAGCCAATGTCAAAAAAACAAAGTACAGGTATATGGACTAGCATTCATTATGTCGACCACTTTCAGCGGAGGAGGACAAGGCTCAAGGGAAGGTGAGCTGGACAACATCAGATAACAGGTTTGTTTATGGAATTGATAATAAATTCATGTTCATGAATGATACTTGGTAATCCCCTGCTTATTCACGTAACAGACCTGGGTATGGCACCACACCTTATTTGATGATTTAATGCATGACAGATAGATAGATATCTTATTGTTACATCTATAATATATCTATTAAATATATTAAATATACTAGTGCATCGCCTTTGGAATGCACCTTTTTGACCTATGTTGTGTGACTTTGTACATCAGATTTGTCTGTCTAGGGTCAGCAACAAATGGCCTCTAGATGAACCTTTGACCCTTTTGGGTCAACTCCCAAAGCATGCAACAAAGATCAGACTGTCCCCTACCTTAGGCCAAATATCAGCCGCCTCATAGTTAAGAATAAAACAAACACATAGCTGGACAGATTGCATGCATATCTCATTTTTTTTAGATGTATAGGCATTCGATGGAAAGGAAATGGACCTAAATTGACTCTAGATGACCACTGACCTTTTGTGTCACTCTGAACCCTGTCAAAGCAAACAAAAGGCCACACCAGACCAGACGACAGCAGACCTCATTTTTAAGTAGTATATAGTATGTTATTGTGATTCGTGATTCCCACCTTATTTTTGTTTATGGCCACTATAGATATCCTCAAGAAAAAGTTTGTATCGGCCACTATGTTGTAAACTTTTGTCGTTTACGAACAGAAAGTACAAAAAATTTTAAATTTCTTCCAGAGTAGATCAAAAATGTACACGCAAAGAAGAGAACACATACTATATTACGCCAACAGACATGATACAAACAACTCAACTGTTGAGAGAGTTTGGGAGTCAAAAGGCGTGGGATCACAAAATGCCCCTTTATACAATGAGAAGCCGAGACCCTTGCTCTTGGCTCCATGTTCACCCCTTGAACTATTGTGTGTTATATTTTTCTTACAATTATCATCACTACTGATGTGCAAGATTTCCAATATGTTATACTGTTCCTTTTTTCATAAAACTAGTTTCTAGACACCTATTTTATTTTTTTTACCAAAATTTCATTCATTCTGTCACACAAGTCTAGCAAATGTTGTATCTTGACCATCCGTGAAATAACTTCTGTCGAAAGGCCAGGACAGCAGAAGCATCATAGTCCCCTCTCATTACTAAAAGAACCATGACACGTGGGTCCCTTCCCCATGCCAATCTCCATTGATGATACACCCTTGCGCACATCTTGTAGCCATAACGACTGGTGTAAAAGGGCTGGCTGTAGAGGGACCGAGTCTTTGCCGCTTGTCTGCATCCCTTTTGCGTCGGGCGAAATCCTTATTTTCCACAGCAGAACTCCCTCGTAGTTGGCGGTCTCCAGAACTTGGAAGCGGAGAGGTCGTGTTCAGCAAGACGCACAGCATGCATGCCATTTGATTCTCTAATGATGTCATTTCTGCCAGGGCTAACTTGAGTTGGGTAAGCATTTCATTGAAGAACAGAAACAAAATTTATAGCTATATCAACTGTTATTGTCATTTTAGACCTGTGCTAACAGGACCCTTAACTTTTGTATAAAGTATCACCAAAAAGACCAGTTACTTCGGCATCCTAATAAAGTTTATGAATTTCTTCCCACCCTGATCACTGCATAAAAATGCACAGTATATTGCAGAGGGTGCTCAGCATCGGAGATCATGCATAAATAGCAGTCCTGTGTATCAGAGAGGCGACCCATAACAGGTAAACAATGATAGACCTTTATCAAAAATTAGTTGGGGTCCACACCCGCATGTCTGTTTCTTGCCACTCTTCAATCTCGATCCCTGAGTATGAGGTTAAAACACCCGATGCATTGACTCCAAAAAGGAGTGTGCATGGTATGTTAATAGAAACCTTGACCAATCCTGTTCTTTAGATGAAATAGACTGAAGTACCAATATGGCACATTTTTGTACCTTGCACTTCATCCATCAACACATTACCTTTTGATCTCGGCCATGTGAGTTAATCCAAGCTCTCAATAAAGATGAGAAGACACAACAAATAAAAACATGGGTAGCACGATATGGGTATATACCCAAACACTGTGTCCACACATAGTGCAGCAAAAAATGCTGTTGGCTTTAGCAGAGAGAGTCCCAGTCCAAAGCTCATTACTGTTTTTCTTTTTGGGTTAACACTGTCATTTTTCCTGCACATCTTTTTCCTTAGTACTGTGAAAGTTCGGACACTGGGAGTACATTGATGAATGTTCATAATCCTTCCAAAAAAATGATTCAATCTCATGCAGCAATGGTTTGTGTTGATATCAACAATGTGGAACATTGACACAAGCACCAATTAATTTGGAGCCCAAAAAATTTACTTTTTTTATTACACAATCAGATATGTCCTTTTAACATATTTAACTGAAATCTTAAAATTTACTTAATTTACCAGTTTAGTCCGAGATATTTATTGACAAGTATTAGTACCTACATTATCTTTCTCTAAATATCTCTCACTATATTAAGGTGCTGTTCCGATCGTCTTTGCCCCCCCCCCCCCCGGATTACCCGAAGTAGTATTCAATTTGTTATCAGATGAAAGGCGAATTTGATCATTGTGAGGTCCGGAAATTTTAGTTGCAAATCTATTTCTTTCTCAAGATACAGATAACAAAAACTACCATTTTAATGGAACCATCAATATTAGCCCACAGTAGTGAAGAGGGCGTTGCACTATGCATTATCGCATCTACCATCAAAACCGCAAGTTTGTTTCCCCGGGTTACTTGATGGTCGGTGTTTGCAAGTGTTCAGCTCTCATATCAAGTGGAGAATATGATAGACAAAAATCGAAAGAAGGAACCTTTAATCTATTGTCTATATTGTATGTATATATTATCACTCTCAATCTCTATCTCTAATCACTTCTTTTGCTCTCACTCTGTTTCTCTCTATGATATAATTTGTGGTCTGGGTTTGTTTTACATTCAGGGTAACCTATGGATAGGCAAATTTGGTTAATCCTCCGTCAAAAATAGATTCACTTTAAGCAATTACCTTGGGCCCTTAATTATTGGCCTATATATGTTCTACCTACAGCAATTAAAAATTGGCTTGTTGTGTATTTTGGGGAAATTGACTTTTTGAAAAAGCAAACTGTGAAATGAGTAAGTTTAGCAAAACATAATACTCCAAATTTAGAACCTTGCACAGCTAAGATACTTCACTAATTGGACATTTGGTAAATAGCTGGGACCTTTTCGGTTCCAAAAAAATGCCCTTTTAGAATTCAGGCTTCATGTGCATAGCATAGATTTAATGATTGCCAAGTGAAAATTTCTACTTTTCAAAAAACACCTGCCCTATGTCCTCAAACTCAATAAAAAAATAACTTAGGTCCACCATCACTCAGTTCTTGGTATCAATCATTAAAAGTCGCAAAGTATGTTTCGTCACAAAATACGGGATGCGATGAGGTTTTGTGGAAAAATGACCTGAAAATGCTTAGAATCGGGCAGGAATTACATAAATTTGTGGCCATTTTGAAATAAAAAATCCTGAAGAATCAAATCCCTGCAAAATTTCCTTTCTGAAAAATGAGTATAGCTAACTTGAAGAGTTTTCTCTTGTTTGTCATAAAAAATTTGGACACTTGATGCCTCAAAATTTATACAATTTGTGTTTGACCTATTGACAACATAAGAAAATGTAGTCAAAACTGACCACTTCATTTTTCACCCCAAATGAGACTGGAAGACATCCCCCGATTGTAAAACTTCCCATCTGTATCAATAATATCTATGTGTGTGTGTGTGTGTGTGTGTGTGTGTGTGTGTGTGTGTGATGCAATGTGATGTGATTCAGCAAAATAAGTTATTAGTTGGGCACAATCAAGTTTTCAATTGCACAGAATTGGACTTATGGCTCCTGAGGTATGGTCATTTTAATGTTGCCCAGAATAATTAAATGCAAAGGAAAGTGAATGCTATAAAGGGTAAAATTAAAGGCACTATCAATGATTTGCTCAACCAGAAAATCTAAAAATCATCAAAAATTAGATTTTTGCATGTTTGTAACAAGTTTAGGTATCCTAATATACCTCACAAGTTGTAGGACCAAAAGCAACCTAATAAGGACAAAATCGGACATTTTAGTCACGTCCGTACAGACACTTACTACAATAAATAATTCAATAGAGATTACTATCTTTGGACACTGCTGTTTTCTTCCTTTTCTATGAATTTTTCACTTGGAAAAAATAACTTATGAGAATTCTATCTACAGCAGACTTGTTCTTCACTTTTAAGCTATTCCTACAATTTTTAAAATATTTTGACTCTTTCAGGTGAATGTCTTTAAGTCTCACATAGATTTGGCAAAAAGCACCTTGTGAAGTGTGTAAATGTGCTTTTTATAGAAAATTGAAAAAGACTATGCAGAAATTCTGTTGTTTTTGATCCATCATTTTTGGCGCTTTGCGGACAATTTTTCTTTTTTCTGACAACTAGGGTTATGGAGAAAGTGACTCAACATATTTAAAGGGATAAGCAGTGATGTGAGAAAAAAATGGAAATTTATCATATTGACTTATAAAATCAGGGTTATGTGTGACCGTTTTGACTTTAATATGGAGATTTCAAGCGAACAACTTGCAGGTTATGTTAACACGTCCAAGCCAGTAACAAAGATACCAATAGTTGATTTTTTTATGATTTTATCTGATGTTCCAGATTAGCAAATGGCTGCTTATCCCTTTAAGTGTGTGGGTGTGTGAGCTCAACATTTTTTTGTACCTAATTGAGTACATCTCAAAATGAATATTAGTGACCAATGACTCATTTAGCTTAATCACACACTCATATACAGCCACCACACCTTTCACTTTGATATTACCTGCTTTCTACTATACAAACCTGCACCAACAAGTGGTGATTGCATGCTTACCACCTTTCACAGATCTTTAAAGGTGCATTTTGTGATCCAAGCACCTTCATTTTTTAAAGGTTCAGTAGATATCCTAAAAAATTAAATTAATTCTGACAATGCATTCTGATGTTCTGATATTTGTATCAGTGTTCCAAAGATCACTGTGTAGTAATTTGTCTGTTTACGGACAGGAAATACAAAATTAAAAAGTTTGACCCAACAGTGCCTGACCCTGCGAGTGGGAATATACCCAGCAAGTAGTCTCACATTACACACCGTTGTCTTAATCATGCCACAGGCAGACGTTACACCTAATCATACACACCGTTGGAATACAACACCTAATCATACACACCGTTGGAATACAGTGTAAATGCCCTCGAGTTGATATGCGGGTAAGTAATGATTCCCTGGCTGGTTTCAAGAATTTTAAAAATATTAACAATACTGTTAAAAAGGGCTGTGCAAAGCAAACGAGAACCATTTCTTGATCTGTCATATTCTTCAGTACAAATTGACCTTGATACACTTTACAATGGACAATTGTTGGGAGGAAGTCTTGTTTGTGTGTTATTGCTATGAGAGGTTCCCGGTTGCACAGAAAAACAAATTTGCAGCCGCAAAGGTATTTGGTAAGGTCTTCTGAGCCGCTGTTGGCCAAAGGTTTAGATGATGTAAAAATCTCAATTGTTTTTAATAGTTAAGTCAGGGTGACAAGCCTGTGGATCACAAAATGCCTCTTTAAAGTCATCTTAATCATGGTTATTTACCTTGTAACTTAAATGTTAATGGAGTGTAGCTGTTTATTATCAATGTTTTCATGTTTCCACCACAAAGAAAAAGCTGGCACTAGCACAACTTTGGAATAGGTGGATATTACTGTCAAGTTAAATTTTCCCACCTATCTATGACAGATGGGTTACTTTCTCCTGAAATTCTTCAATGTAATTCTGAGATAATTTAGCCTCACCTCCACCTGCCATGGTAGGGCCTCCCGTCTCTCCACCACCGACTCCTCCACTACCACCTCCTCCGCCTCCTGCACTTACAAGACCACCACGCTCGATTCTTTTCAGGCGATCATCCATCTGGTCCTGCTTCTCCTGCAGAGGCTTAAACATGGTTTTCTTCATCTCAACTACCTCCTCTTTCTTGGCAGACTGCCGAGTTTGAGTCTCCAAATTTTCCATCTGGTCTGAATGACGTGCTACTATTTTCTGTTAAAAGGAATTGTGTAAGTTATGGTAAGTAATAAGGTGACAAAATCTTGATATCTGCTGTACCCTTTGTATGACATCATTTGCAAACTTCACAGCCTGATTCCTTCCTCTGATGTGCACCATATACAGCATAACAGGGTTTTATTTTCATGTTTAATTTCGGATCCACAAATTTAAAAGCCTGTGACCCATTGTACCCTGGCAACCAAACCCCATTTCGGGTTTAAAAGTGCTACCCTGCTGTAAGAAAATGAATTTGTTTTTCAGTATCTAAAAGAATGTGATATTTTTTGTCCAAACTTTAGGCAATTGCACCCAGCCAATGACATACAAGTTCAAAGGTCACACAGCCCATACAGTGTCAAATTTTCAAAATAGTCCAAGCAATAGATACACCATTTGTTGTCTTATCACAAGGATTTTTTTAGTATAGTTTGTCATCTATTAGAGACAAGCTAAAGGTGTAAGAGTTTGGTGGTAAGCTGCGGGAAGTTAGATTATGCTGGTGATTGCTCCTCCAGATGCAGGGAGCAATCCTATGTTGGAAAACGGGTGATGGAAGTCAAGGTAGGAAGCAAAATTAAAGAGAGGGAGACCAAAGCGAAGATGGACAGATTGTATCAAGGAAGATATGAAAGCAGCTGAACTGACAGATGTGGAGGCCTTAGACAGGAAATTATGGAGGGCAGTAATCTACACTGGCAACGCTAATTCAAGTAGGAATAAAGGCAGAAGAAGAAGCAGACGTATAGTTTGTCATGGCAATGAAGATTGGTTAGAGTTATGGGTCAAAAAAAGTTTAAAGTGGCTAAAAGTCATGAAGGTCAACTAACTTTATGAGTTCTGGATGGATGGGTATAAACTATTTGACCTCGTAACTCCAAACCAATAATCACAGCTATGGCAAACTATATTTCCTTAATCCTTGTGATGAGACAAATGGTTTGGTAATGGTTTTGATAGAATATTGATGATTTGTACATGAAGGTCCATAAACTTCAACCTTACATATCAACTATGCAGAAAAGCAAGTCCATTTTATTACAGCAAAAGCAACACATTTTCCCTGCTTGGCCAACCAGGGAATGTGTTGCCATTTGAAACTTAAACCTGTAAAAATCTGTACAAAAATCATGAGTACAAAAATCTCACTATATCCAGTACTGATTCTAAACTACCCACCATGAAGATACATATACCTAATTTCTTACACAGTTACTTTAGGAAATAAAAATAAAAACACAGCAACAAAAAATACCCTTTTACAAGTTCAGTGTGTGGTGTGCTGTGATATTGCCTATGACTATAATGCTGGTATCTGATCACAATGATCTAATTATGTCTCAATTACCAAAAGACAGTTCAATAACATATTAAACTACACCTCTAGGTTTTAGTATGATTTAGTATGCCCAGAATTAAGGTCAGTCCATGTTTACAAAGGTACATGATAACCCACTTAACTGTACCGGTGGTGGATGAGCATATTGTAGCAGTTTCAGGCAATACAGAGCCTGGCTTTTTATTATCTGATAAACCATACTAACCCATGTATAATCCCATGCTCAAGTAAATCCCACCCCTAAACTTTTGGAAAATTTCACATCTGTTTATTATCCCATGTTAACTTTCTTGATGTCTTGGACCTGTTAATTGTGTGAAAAAATTTTACCAAGTAGAACACAGCAAAGTACCAAAGATTCAGCAGAACTCTTGACATTGTTCAAATTATTATTTTCAGAAAACAAACCCACTAAAACTGAATAGTACCGACTAGTATTTGATTTTTTGGACTGAATTATAAAAAAAAAAGTGAAAAATCCAAACTCTTGGGAAATGGTGAGCCAAAAACAGCATCTAGGGTCACGGCACACCTAATGATGGCACCATAATTTCCCACTTTTCTCAGTTTCTTTTTCTTTTGATCATAACATTTCTAAAATTCCAAATTGGTCAAACAGAATTTAAAGTAAGGTTGATATTCTAAAACTCTGAATATTTAGGTTGTGAGGGTGACCAAAGTTGCCAGGTTAAATACGGCTGCCAGCATCTGATGGCAAATTGGTTCAATTATTGTGACTTTTTTGATTTTCCTTTGCTCAAAAAGTTACTTCATAATCATTACATGTCCTACATCCAAAAAGATGAAAATCATTTCAAATACAAAAGATGAAAACTAGTCCAAGTATTTTTGGAAAGTGTTTGGGTGTACTGTACACCTGACAAGGACATTTTTTAGTCTGGCTCTGGGCAAAATTTGTGCATTAGCCCACCCCTAAATCATAATATTTTCAAAAGAATTTGGGACTATGGGTCAGTATGGCAGTAGGTGATGACCTCCCATTCAGAGGGCCCGAGGAAGTGTGTTCACTTCACCTTGTCACACATTCTGGTCCCGTTACGTACACAAAGGGTGAAAAAGCTAGCCGTGTACATACAAATCACCTGAGAAATAATGCTTTTGTCTCTTGCAATGTATATTTTAAAATGATAACTCATGAAATGGTTAAGAATCAACTTCCTTATATTGTAAAAGATACACAATGTACTCATGAGAATCACCTGTAAAACAATAGTATCAGCTTTTTACAAAATAATTCATTCAACTTCCTGGAATTCAGAATGCTACCCCCTTAATTTAAAGAATTGTTTCAACTCTATGGTCATAAAGGAACATGGGTTTATTTTGGGATCAATTTGTTCATTTCAATATATTTAACATGTGATCCATAGAACACTGACCATTTTCACCAAAAAAGAATGATTTTAATTTTATGGCAATTCAAAATTTCTTTAACTTTTTATTATATGTGCATTGTGGATATTTCAGTCAGCCCATAATGGAACTGACTATTTTACATATTGCTACATTTTCATTTGACACTGTCAAACTTCATCAAACATCTGACCTGTTGGATCGATTGTGTGACCATTCCAAAAAGGAAGTTCAATAGTACGAGTCCCAAACATAACTTCCCCTCTGCCTTTTAGCATGGACTCTTCTATTCTTTCCCAAGTAGCTTTTTTAAGGGTTACCAAATGTGATGCAATCTGGGAAAACCCGCCACATGGTGAAAAATTTATATTTTGAGTTTTGACTCTCATTGCAAAGTTTGAAATATAAAGTTTCCATAACTTTTTTACTTTTTTTTTCTATGATACACATATCAAAGTTATCCTTATACAATCTGACAAAAAATAAAGTACAACATAACAGATTTTAAGATATTTTCTTTATTTTTCAAAATTGTCCTGCGCGACATGCGACGGGTTTTCCCAGATCACATCACAAATAATGGTTTTGAGGGTATCATTTATCACCTATTTTTTGGAAAACTAAGTAACCAAATTAAGGTTAAGAAGGCTAAAAATGAAAACTTTTAATTGAAATTGAGGATAAAATTACTTTTCTATTGCTTTTTTTTACAACAATCAGAGCTTCTGTTCAAAATTATTATCTAAAATGTAACTTTGTGACCCCACAAATCAGGTTCCTAAGGGGCTAATGGCAATATTTTAGTTAATTGCATAGCCAAATTATTATGCTTTAATTTGCTTTTTTATCCCATCTCTCTAGGATAAATCATTTTTGAGAAATCCTTGTACGGTCATGACATATTGTAAAAATTCACTTTGGAGTTATCTGCAATTTAGTCTAGAAATGCATTTTTTTTTGTTTAATTTCAGAAACACTTATTATGAATTAGAAAATAAGCACATGAATTTTAACAATTATGAAAATTAAAGATCAAAATCTAAATTACTTTTTGAGATATAAATGTTAAGTGGAAACATTAATAAAAATAGCAGCTTGAGAAAACAGTAAAATACAAATATCCTAAGAAATTTCAATTGATGAAATTACATTTTCAACCGTAACTTTTAAATGCAATCATTTTTCTTTTCAGTCTTTTGAAGGGGTAATTCCATCTTAAAAACGCATTCTCACAAGACACACTTTCAATGCTCCTTACATTTTTGGTGGACCCCACATTGAAAAAATTCAAATATAATAATTATCAACTGGTATCAATCTTGATGCAGATCAGAATGCAATAATCAATTATAAAATTTAGTACCAGCACAAATTCTGCATGTCTGGACTTGTTAATGAATTTAATGTAATAACTTAAACAAAAAAGCCATATGAAAAATAAAATTTATTCTCATCACTGTGTGAAAGACTGCTTTTTACCTTCGCATTCTCAAAATAAGATTAATTTCATTTCTACAAACACAAAATTATGAGCACCAAATCCTGCCTCATGTAGGAATGTTTATGTATTTTTATATCAGTGCTATTTGTAGTCTTCTTGAAACAACCCTATCGCAACACTTTAACACCCCTCTCAAACCATTTGTCTTCCTTGTCAAAGAAGGCTAATTTTTTTAGAGAGTATTAGAGATGTTCTGGTGAGTGTATACAGCTAACTCATGCAGTTCACTAGAACTGGTCAAATGGCGTTAACTTATCCCATCTGTGTCACACTTGGGATCTGATACATGTACCTTCCCTTGTGGTTTGTCACTTGACCAGTCCAACAAGTCATATGCCTGATGACACCCAGACAGGGCAGGAGGAATTATGGGGAAAAGAGGGGGAGGAAAAGGGTACAGCAAACAAGGAGGACACTGAAAGGGAGAGAGAACAAGGAATGGGAGGAGGGGAAAATGTAGAGACACTTAACAGAGTGGGAGAGAGGTAGACAAAGAGAGGGGTGGTAAACACAATGGTGAGAAAGGGAAGCATGGAAAGAGGATCATAATAAATTAATGAGAGTCAAAATGAGGGTAAAAGAATAACAGGATTAGGGTGAATGTGGCAAATTTGTGGTGAAGGGAAAGTGAGCAAGTGGGTAGAGGAGGTGGCTAGAGAGAAGAAATTGGACAAGAGAAATAAAATGAGGACCAAGTGGAAGAGAGGGAAAGGGTCAGTGATGTGTAGGAATGTAGGAAGGCTAGACAGGGTGATCTGCAGATCACAACCGTTGCTTTTTCATCACTTGCATTTAATCTCAGACGACCTTTGACCTTGGTATGTGCCCAGTGATGCATTAACACATGGAGGTTTCCATGACCCATTTGGAGAACAACTTATTTAAAACTTCACTGATCTTTTGAGTTTTGACTCTGTAAAACAAGAGATCACACTCAGTATTTTTTTACACAATACCAGAAAATATACTATTTTGACCCAATTTGACCCTACATAACCTTTAACCTCAACCTACTCAAGGTCACCTTTTCATCATCATCTACTGATTGTTGTTACCAAGTTTGGTTTGAATTGATGTAGAGCAGGAGCAGAATATCATAGGACCTTATTTAAGGAGTTTGTTTACCCCCCTCTACAGAAAAGGTTTGACACCTTTGGTAGTCAATAAGGACCCTCTATATCAATCAAATCATAAAAAAGTCAATCTCAATTTGTACAGGGGTCAACATTAAACAGACCTGTGAGTGGGGTTTGAAAAAAAGAGCTGAAAAAAAACCCGAAACATAGCGTAAAACTGGGTAAAAAGGTCAAAAACAGGCTGAAAATGAAAGAAAAAGCTAAAATTTTGACTCTTTGAAAGCATGAACAAGACCAGAATTCATCTAAAAAGCTGAACTCTCACAGCCCTGATTAAGAGTTAATCTGATTATATTTTAAATACTTGCAATTATTGCCTGAGGAAAGAGGACTCCCCAAAAGAAGTTTTTATTAGTTATATGTTTACTTACTGAGATATAAGGGGTCAAAAAAGTCAACACCAATTGCATTATGTTGCCCTATGACCTATTTTGTCGCCTAATGTAACTCTGTATTGCAGATGCTACAAACTATTCTTTATTTTGACACATTACCAAAATTGGAGCAACTTCTGATTTTGACCCCTGTACAAATGGAACTTGACCTTTTTTACCATTTCAGCCATTTTTATCCTCTAACTGCAAAACCAATGGTCATAGATGGGTCAAACTATACATTTGTGACCCAGTGCAAGTAAATGAGGCTCTTTGAGGTGGAAATGAAAATTGAGATTTTAGTTACATCATTTTGTATATGTTTCAAGGATTAAAATGAGACCTCAATCACTTTCATAGGGTTAGTAGTTTATGAAGTTATGGTAGATCAAATATCATGCCATACTGATATTTAGAAAAACAAATTAAGGCATTTTAGGCTGTTAAAGTTCAAATACACCTTCATTTTACACACAGAAAAATACTCAAAATTTGCCCAAAACACATCTTATCATCAATATTTTTAGAATAAAAATGAGAAGACATATCAATGTACATTTTTCAACAGAAAAAGAAAATTTAATTTTTTTTCAACCTATTAGACTATTTTGGCCTATATAACAAATTCAAAAATACCGCAAAGAGCCTCATTTACTCATGCTGGGTCACATTTTTGGAATCCTTATGACTACGGATAATATGGCATACAATTCATCATGATTGGGGCATTTGAAAAGTTTGACCCCTGTGTAATCTTAAATTGGCCCTACTGAAAAAGTGACACCATAATTTGAGAGCACTACCTACCTAGCATTGATATAGAGGGTCCATACTAACTACCAATGGTGTCAAAGCTTTTCTGTAGGGTCCATGCTCCTGCTCTAATGTGATACTTTGCAAATAGGGAAACTTTGACCAAATTTCAAAACTTAACCAAATGCCTGTGCATGGGGGCAGGCGGGAGTGCAGGCGGGCAGGCGGACATGCACACACTCCACAGAGTGATTCTTAGTCATCTTGCTCTGATCGAGGACAGACTAACTACCATGTTGAATTTCAGTTTAAGTACAAGTAAATGGGTAAACCCAAAATGAAAATGTACAATACATCATGCAACAAACAAGTGACTCATGATATACATGTACCTGTAATCAATTTGGGAAATACAGTTCTGTGGACATTGTTGCTCAATATATTGCTTACCTATGTAATTTTCTAAAACTTTATAGAAATCAAATATTTATTCTTGTCAAGTCCTGCAGAATGAAAAAATACTAACATGCTCCTTTCTCTGTGAATCACTACAATGATTTCCTGTGCTTAGAGAAGGAACACAGTTTAAGGGGATTGCAAAAGCATACAGAAACTTAGATCTTAGATTCTAATGCATAACAAATGAAGTTGAAATTACAATTGGGTAAAATGTTTAGATAACATGCCCAAAACTATTTCCATACATTAAATTACCTACTTACAAACCTAAGCCTAGTCTTGCTCCTTTTAACAAATGACACGTTCAACAAAATCTGATAAAAGACTGCCATTTCTAATTTTTTTTCATAGCCATGTCAGTTTAAGTACAAATCTTAAAAATTAGCCTTAGCAAACTCTACTGCACTGAACATTATTGCGTTATAACGTTCACCTTAGGTGTACTTGTTTACTTAATTACATGGCGTAAATGAATATGTGAAGTTCTTATGTTAATATAAAATGAAATGTCATATTACACTTACCCATACAACAGGGAAACATTTTAAAAAGCCAGGTTATAAATCATACAAAATCCTTTAAAATGACAATACAAAATACAGAGTGTGAAAAATCGTAGTATTTGTTAACTTAAGAAACACTCTTTAAAGGTCTACAAAGATCATAGTTTAGCTAATAGTATGTCGTCATAGTGGTATTCATATGAAATTGTAGAAAATCAATCTTTCACTTACCTATCTTTAGGTCCCCTTCCCTCTAAATATAAAATGGGTAACTCATAATACATTCAGAATTTTGAAGTTGAAAGTTCAGATAGAGTCACAAATATTACAAGTTCCGTTTCTGGACAATGTCAATTATTTTTTGTTGCTTAACAGCTGGTGCCAATGTCCCAAATCTTGGCCATGTGCATGCTTTCCGATGAGCTTCATACTTCAAGAAGGAAAAGGAATACCATCTTCCAATGTGATAGTTTGATCACATTTTAAGTGTAGGGTCTTCTGCTGCATGCAAAACACCAGTTTTTGTAAACCTTGACACCCTGACTTCTTGGAAATTACACCACTCTCCCTCTGTTTTTTACCTGCTGCACAGATCCTCTCGCAACAGCATATAGAAATTCCTCTCCCAAATGGCTGCATATTTTGTCACAGCTTATGCTTCTCATCTCAGTACATGTAACTTGTTTCCCACAAAATCTCACTGTAAAATGAAAACAAGGTTGTAAAAGTGAATTAGTTGATGTTTAATGCAAATTACACTCATGGAGTTGAAATTAAATATATTTGTTTTTTATTTAATGGGAATATCAAGTTTAATCTGTAGAACAAAGAGAATGGTACAGTAGCTTGATTCGCACAAAATAATCACTGCAAAATTGAAAATGGGGTTATTCACAAATTAGCTGGTGTTCACCATATCAAAAGCAAATAACACTCAAAGAGTTGATTTTTTATCAACTTAAAAAGGCACTATCAGTGATTTGCTATTTAAATCATAAAAAAATAAAATAAAATTAAGATTTTTCCTTGTCTGTAACAAGTTGAGCTATCCTAATATACTTAAAAGTTATAAGACCAAAAACTACCTAATAAGGACGAAATCAAATATTAATTTTGATAATTACTGTCCATATGGACATTTACTACAAAACATTGAATGGTGATTCATATCTTTGAACACTGCTGTTTTCTCCCTTTTCTGTCAGTTTTTCAGTTTGAAAAAAATGACATGAGAATTTTAAAGACTTATCCTTCACCTTTAAGCTATTCCTACAAATTCTAAATATTTGAACTTTTTTGGTGGATCACTGATAGTGTCTTCAATAGGGAAAACTTCAATCTGGAAAAACCAACAAAGAATGTTCAAACTTACCACACAAACTAAGTACTTTTGTGTATTTGACTTGGATAAGGTTGTCTTGGGTGCTCCCAGATGGCTGCAGTTAAACAGGTCTTCAGTACTACACAAAAGAAGCTCTTGAAGCTAACTCCCTATCATCAAGTTTGCAAATATCAACCTCAACTATTACTTAAATATTACAAAATACAGTGTTTCCTTAGTAAGGTGTAAAATATTAAAATATATGTCCTTTTCAAAAATAAGAAACAACCAATAACAAGCTCCAAATTATTTGTCAATTATGAGTGATGCATACCATTATTTTGCAAGGAAACAGTGTTCCCTAGAGGAGTATTGGCACATCAGTACCATGTAGATGTACTCAACTAACACAGCAGTAATCACCTGTAAATGAGACCAAACTGGACACAACAACAATAATTACATCATCTAGTCTCCACTTACGGATAACATAACACAAAGGTTGGCATGGATAGCCTCAAAATGCAATGGTTGGTTGACAGTAATCAAGGATAATCTAGATCTGGTTCTTTACACTGATTTTGCTTGTTTAAATTGTTCTCAAACAAAGTGAAAGAAAATTTTTATTTTTGTTAATCTCATAAATGTTAACTTATGTTCCAAATCATCACACATGTTTTTACAATTTTAGTTCAGTAATTTATTCGTGTCAGTTTCACATGAGAGAATTAACTATCACAAATCAACCTTTTACAACAATCTCATGGAAGACAGTCAACTAACAAAAATAGGGACAATGGTCCCAGACTGGATGCCCATATATTGGCAGTAATTATGCTAGAAATGACCCTTACTGGCCTCTCCCTGACCTCTGACCTTCACCCCTGAATCCCAAGTAAGGTCCTTGTTTCAACACATAAGTATATCAAATATGAACCTGATCCATCACTAAAAGGTTGCAGCAACTTTACACTTAAACCATGTTCCATGTGCAGAGCTAGAAATGACCAAGGACCCTAAAATGAAATTTGCATCTGTAATCCAACATGTAGGTCCATTGTTCCAATACAAATGATAGCTATTTTTATAATTGAGCATGTTTGAAGTTTGATACTTTTGACCTTTGATCCTGCAACCATTGGTGACAGAGGGTCACCAATCACAAAATCATTTTACACCTGGGCCAACATGACAGTGTAGCTACTCTTGCTACTTGAGGTTATTCTAAATTGACCCCATTTTGCCACCAAATGACCTCTAACACCACCACTGATCAAAATGTCAGTTAACACATTATAGATGCTGGTTATAGCTAATGCAGGGGTGTCCAACCTTTTTCACACAGGGGCCGCATTGGTTGAATCCCCAACTATTATGGGCCGAAAACAATTGGGGAGTAGTCTGGAGATATGACCCATATCTATACCAATATTTTCTGGAAAAGGGACCCATAGCAATACTAGAGATGCAGATTTTGGGTCAAATTTAACACAAATTTTGGCTTCATTTTGAGAAAATTGGACTACTTTCCCCAAAATTTTTATAAAATTTTGGTTTCAGATTGATGAAATTGGACTATTTAACCCAACTACATTCAACAAAAATACATCCTATGGTTTCAGAGAAACTAAACTAAATGATAATCAAAGTGTTGACAAAGACAGGCAGATGGGCAGACTTTGTTATAACAGAAGCCATATTTTTTTTGCAATCTGTCCCAAAAGATCAACTTTAACAATCCTACTTTACTGATTTATATTCTTTATTTTTAAATATTTCATTTTCCATTTCCCCCCCAATTAATCTACTAAAATAAGAACTTCTTGCCCATTTGCAAAATTTTCATGCAACAAACTTATGCCATTTATAGTATGACACTGAAAAAAATGACCACAAACAAACTTTCACTTCCTAAAATAATTGTCTATTAGACCATTTCCTTATTTCTGGAAAAGCTTTAGCATAATTGAGCTGACTATCCTTGTATTAAGGAAACCATCCAACAGTTGCATTTTGATGGCCTTCCCAGTCAAGGCTATAACTTTACCTGTAATCCTTTGACATGCTTCTCAGTTTCTGTAGTGACCAGTTTGATGTTGCTCATCTCTTTTGCTAAGTTCTTCATCTCGGAGTCCTGTAGCTCTTTGCTGTTGGAGAGTTCCTGAATGTGATGTTGAGCTTCTACCATTTTCAGAGAGGTGTCTTCAAACCACCTCACCAGAATCTGAAGATGGTCAGCTTGGGCT